>JAABOM020017165.1:0-18868 GCA_011800125.2 Solanum clarkiae | reverse complement strand
AAAAGAGGCCTGGGGAATGTCGGAAGCTTCGGATTCAAAGAGAATGAAGTAAAGTGGGGAACTTACTAATAGTTTCTTGTACAATTTTGAGGGAAAAAAAAAAAGAAAACCTGTTGAGTCATGTCCTATTAGTAAGTTCCACATTTTACCTCATTCTCTTTGAATCCCAAGCTTCCAACATCCCCCAGACCTCTTTTATCGAGATATATCATGCAGGAAAGGACAAAAGGAACTATTACGGCATCCACTAGGTTTATTAAAGAAAACACAATGTATTAGGCTATGCTAACTTAGTTTTTGGTTCTTTAACAAACCTAGCACTTGGGTATTACCTTGATGAGGATTTGTATTTTGTATGCGTTCATCAACCATCGATTCACATTTTTCTCCATGTTGCTTGATCAAGGACTTGTAGTAATTGATATCCTTGTGAAGAGGGGCAGGACTAGTCATCGAGGTGAAAGGGAATGTATGGACAACATTTGGTGGAAGAAACAATGTAGGTTGCAAAGTGGTAGAATGGTCTGCACTTAAAACCACATCATATTTGGAACGAGATGAAGGAACCAAGGGTTTTCCTCCTAGGTACTCCAGATTTGCTGACCAGTTTCTTAATCTTTTCTAGATTTAGGTCTGAAGTGGGGTGAACTAGTGACTTACTCTCTCTAGTGTTTGCAGTTTCTAGATGAAGAAGCATCCCTTGTTTGTTAAAGAAATTATTTTTCATAGAAGTTTCAGGCTTAGTCATCGTCCAGGGCACAGATTTTTTCATTGTCTTTGGCCCAAAAAAGAGGTATGCATCCTGCATGGGGAGCTTGGTATTCATTAATAGGACTGATAATTACCTTATCGAGTTTTGTCCTTGGAAAGGGAACCAATAGATCCACTGGCCTAGTCATGGCGCAATGAGAAAATCAACTGTAGCAGCATTGGTAGTCATTCGACGTTCATTCTTCAGCTTTGGTATTTCTTCTGGGTTGAGGATAAGCTGAACCAATCAGTTGGTATCGATCAGACTACCATGCTCTTGACTTTTTACAAGAGCAGTTACAGTTGTATCTATAGCAACTCTCGGATCACACGTAGATGGAGATTGGGTGATGGGATTGTGCTTAGCAAGTGGCATTCCAGAAACTTGAGACTTGAGTTGGTTTTGACATATCGTTTGATACTTGGGCCCATGGTTTTGATTAGCTGATTGGTCTGCAGAAATTTCAGTCTTGTATGGAGTGCTGACATTTTTTAGGTGTCGGTGGAGGATACTGCAGAACTCAGTTGTAACTAACAGGTGGTTTAGGAGAAATTTCTACTTCTGTTTCTTCTTCAATGGGAATGATTCTAATCACTGGTGTTCGACCATGATCATACTTTTCATCCATATCAGATAAAGTGTAAGGACTGTACATCAATAAGAAAAAAGTGGATTACAACCAAGTAAATTGAGACAAAGAAGCTACAAATCTAAGAGAGACCAAAAAATTACATACTTGGGAGGAATTGCAAACCAACAAGGCTAAATCACTTCATGCGCTCTCTTTTCCCTGTGCTCCTGATCCCTTGCTTCTTCTCTTTCTTCACCAGCAGCCACATGCCATTTCTCGTTCAAATTAAACTATAAATAGCAACATTAAATGGGCTATTATGACAATATGTGCAGATACTATGCATATAAAAGCACCTCCTATCATCTAAAACTTTGATTACCTTCCAGGGACATTTCCATTTAGCTAAAGATTTGTAAGAGAGTCTCTCTTTTGACTTATTCAGGCAGTGTCTTTCTTCACTTGATGATCCAATAATACTTTGATACTCCTCTTTTCGGTAATGTTCTACCTATTGAATGGTAAAATCTACTTTTTTTACTCAAACTTTTTCCTTATCTCGAAATCTCAAATCAACGATTGGACCATTAGTAGAATCTCAACATAAATTTTTTTTTTTGCACTTGATTCTCCTAATCTGCTACTAATTTTGGTTTCTAGTTCTCTACTTTTTCTTAAAGTATGGTAACAGGTTATATGTACAATATCAGCAAAAAGGCAGGGCAGCAGTCATATTAACAATTGGAAAAGGAAAGCAAAAGTCACTCCTTGTTCTTGTTACAAGGTTTCTGTAACATCTAAAAACTTAGGCTACATTTATCTCAAAATTCCTCTTTACACCACAAATGATACAAAAGAATGCAATCTAATTCATTGCAAAAAGGCCACATATGGCAGCTGTCTTTAATTTTCTTTGGCCATATATTGCAGTTGTTTCACGCCTCGGACCCGGCCATACCCTTCCGGGCAGGTCAGGCTCATGCGACATCGGCGTCTTTGAGGAATGTAGAAGGGGAACCTTGGAGTAACTGGTAAAATTGTTGTCATATGACTAGGAGGTCACAGGTTCAAGCCTTGAAAACAGAGGCAAATATTTAAGGTTCTTGTGGTCAGGCTCTTCCCCAGACACTGTGCATAGCATGAACTTTAGTGCACCGAGCTTGCCCATGATATGTAAGTAAATGTTATTTAATTTTTGTATCGGGGTATTATTATATGAAAATTGCTGCCTTTTTATCTTGCCTTTTCCCTCCCTCTTAGAACAGTATTATTAGGAATGGCAATGGGGTGGCCAGGTTTATTCTTTTGTGGGGACAAAGGGGGGTTGAAAATTTTTTTTGCAAATTTCGTGCGCGGCAGGGTGTATTGCAGATTTCATAAATCAGTTCCTTAATAATTTACTCCTACTAATTTTTATTTTCCAGTCCTCCTCCTGTGTCACTTTTGTTCCAATATTACTATGCAGTAGTTTCCCATTTCTATAAAACGCCCCGGTTGACAAAAAACAAACAAAAAAATAAAATCTTATACTACTTCTTTGCGAAAAAAAATTCAGTCCTCCATTTTATGTTTGAAAAATTCGGAGATAACCAATGAGACATAATAAAGTTTACAAACCCTTTTCTAATGTAACTGAAGGCAAAGAGGGAAGATTTCATGAGACTTTGCTTGTAAAAGTAGGTTTTTGGCCTATTCACACCCCAAAAGCTAGTTCAAAGCAAGAGAATTGCCCAACTGTTATAAGGAGTCAACTTATCTCATTAACTATCAATGTGGGACTTTTATTATTTTTCAACAAACCACCACAAGCCCAGTGCTTAGCGTATGGGGTGTGGACAATTTTAATTTTGGAGACCAACATTGAGTGAGATGGATCCTACTTTAATATCATATAACAGATAACTTACGGCTCGAGAGCCAATGTACAGCCTCGGCTTTTTTTTTTTTGTATAGAGACATAATATAACACAATCCAAACTATAGAAGATTTCTACATGTACTAGACTAGAAATATTGGACTAGGAGTCCTAATACTGTCATTGTCATGGGTCCTTGACTTTCATTATATCGACGTGGATTGCCTCGTGAAATAACAATAGAACTTTTCTAGATAATCGTAAAATTAGTTCTGCAATTGACAACTAAACTTAAGTAGGATTGAATTCTGGACAGTTGTTGAATAAAATATGTAATCATATTTTTGTTTGGATATTTCATATTCAAATGGTCAAGTTATCAATTTTATTTATTTGTTTTCAATGAAAAATGATAAGAGTAACAACAGGCTCTATCACTAACATAAATTCATCAATTAGCTAACATAAATATGTTGTTTTACCTTCTCTTTTAGTAAGTTACTGTGTCATTCTTGATAAAATTTGAATTTCAATAAGATTCCTCACAGATTAGGGATTTACAAAATGGAAAAATAAGAAAACAATTTTAAAACTATTGTTGGGCAAGGCGGGTCTTTATTGGGCTGATTGAGTATTTTGAGTTTTAAATCGTCATTTGACAAATACTTGGATAACTTGAGGAGAAGATTCTACACTTGATTTTATTTAAATGAGTTGGATTATTGGTTATGAACATCATGATTTAATATAAGTAGATCTTTCAAGGCTAGAAGGCCATAAAATTTATTTTTGATATATTTAAATATTATTGGAGTTACTTGTGTTGACTAAGACATAAGATAAATTTTGATTGTCACGCCGTAAAACTATATGTGTCGCTATATGCATAGACTCTACCTAATGGTAAAGGGCTATGGCAGAGTGTCCTCGTGAGAGAGTACTAGTATTGTGCTATAATAACATGGTTGGGTTGATTTGTGTAGCACTACATTGAGATAAGTTGAGCTATGATACTTGTCGCCATGTTGATCACCTATTTGACAATAGATCTTCTACCAGTGTCGATATAATACTCCCAATATAAGTATAAAAGAATTGAATACGTTTGGGCTTAAGGAGCCTAAAATGATTCTTATGATTCAATTCAATTGAATGGGGATTTAGTGATTTTGTTTAAGTTACTTTGTTAAGGGAATGGAATGTTTATAAGGTTGAGTTGAAATAAATTTACATTTGATTCTATATCTCAAATATAAAATAAATTGTGATATGCTACTAATGCATTTTGTTTTATTTCAAATAATACTTGCATTGAATTTCTAATAAAATATTTACTCTTCTTTGAGGTATTCATTTTCGTTTGGCTCTTGAAATCTCATCCACCGCTCTCCATGTGGGTCAAACTTCTTTTTCAATCGGTTTTGATTGATTCCACCTCTTTATAGTGTGATGACACTGCTAAGTATCCCAACTTTTAGTGAAAGAAAGTTAATGATACTTATTGAGTACTGTGACAAGATACTCAACTTTTTTTAGAACTCTCTAGTTTTCATATTCAAGGATGAGGTGTAACACATGATGAGTGGACAGGACTAGGGTTACCCTCTTCCTAAGGTATATGTGGAAAAAACACATTTATTCTATGTTAGCTAGTATGTTCGTCTTCTTTTGCTTTAGGGAGAAATCATTCCAAGAGTTTACTCACATTCCATTGTATAGTGGCTCCATAGATAGTTGTCTTGGATCATAATAATGGGAGTGTACATGACATACATGGAAAAACACATTTTTTTTTGTGAAATGATATATGTATAGTTTTAAGATTGAAAACAATTAATAATTGAGTTGAGATATAATTTTTTTTTTTTTTAAAAAAAAAATTTTCAAAACTCGAATAGTGGCTGCTAAGCCTTAAGACAAAGCATAAGGCTAATTTCAAGACGTTGCAAATGGTTTACTTGATCTTGGTCTCATTGGTTCAGGCTTTACAACATTTCTTGATACTAGAACCTCTTCTACATATCTTATCAACCCATCCGATGCAAACTTTTTTTTTTCCAATTTCTCTTTAAAAAGTTTGTATTATTTTACCATTCAACAGGTAAACATTATTTAGAAGAGGATTGCCCATCAGAAGTCGATAGGGATATCAACATCAGCTTCAGTTAAAGCAGAGATATTCAAGTAAATTTATCATCCGAAAGAAGATATTGTCTGAAGCAGTCAAAAGAAAGGCTTTCTTACAAACCTGTGGCTAAATGAAAGTGTTCAAAACCCTAGGTAATCAAAGTTTTATATGATAGGAGGTGTCTTTATATGCATAGTTTCTGCATACATTATCGTAATATTCCATCTAATATTGTTATTGGTATTTTAATTTGAATGGGAAATGGCTTGTGGTTGGTGGTGAAGAAATTAAAGAAGCAGGATATCAGGGGCATAGAGAAAATAGTGTGCTTGCGGCGGTTGAGCCTTGTCACTCTGAAGTGTGGTATATTTGGACTATTTCCTTCTTATATAGCTTTTTTGTCTCTAATCCCTTGTTTCTTCTATTGCCATAAGATCCTTATACCTCATCAGATCTGGACCATAATTGTGATGATAATAAACTCCAGTACTTCAAATCATTCCCACTAAAGAAGAAGTGGATGTACAAGTTTCGTTTCACTTAACACCAAAACTGTCAGCAGAAAATCTGCTTCTTTATCATTTATTTGGTTCTTTAGATTTGCTGCTGATGGTTTGGGATGATGTCAAGTGAAACGAAACTTCTACATTTGCTTCATCTTCAATGGGAATTATTCGAATCACTAGAGTGTGGACTTGTGGTTATCATCATAATTTGGGTTTGGATTCGACAAGGTATAAGGGGTTGTATGACAATAGGAAAAACTACAACCAAGTAGTAAATTGAGACAAAAAAGCGATAAACTTAAGAGATAGTTCAAAAGTTAGATAGTTCGAAGGAATTACAGACTGACAAGGATAAACCACCTAAAGCACTCTCTTTTTCCTATGCTTTTAATCCCCTGCTTCTTCAATTTCTTCACTACTAACCATACGCCATTAATTTTATCCTATTACCAAAAGCATAAAAAAATTCAATTTTTTTTCTCTCTCTAATGCATACTAACCCAAAAGCGACCACCACGACACCCCGGCCACCAGATCCGCCGGATAATAGGAAATCACAATCTTTCAAGGACATTCTTCTAGGGAAAAATAACCAGTTCAATCATATCTATGAGCTAAAAAATACAAGTGCAATGGAGATTGAAAGCCCAGGGGCGTAGCAATTGGAAATCATACCTCTATCTTAAGATGATCTCCAAAGGATTTACAAGCCATGGAGATCATCAGTCAACATAAAGGTCTTTGGGAGAAAATTTGTGCACACCCATCTCAAAAATCAGTTAACTGAATTATGGAATCTCAGTGAACCCCTAACCCTGATTGATTTGAGAAATGACTACTATGTAGTAAAGTTCAATCTAGAAGAAATCTTCAATAAAATACGCATGAGGGTCCTTGGTTCATAGCCGGAAGCTTCATCAAAGTCAGGAAATGGGAGCCTAACTTTGTTCCTCAAACCTCCACAATCACCCATATAGCAATATGGCAAAGATTACCACAGCCACCTACGGAGCTCTATGACAGGCAAGCCTTAGAAAGAGTTGGTCAAAAATTGGGTGCCCTCCTCGGGATAGATGCTTGTACTAGGCTACATTGAGGGAAAGACACACAAGAATCTATGTTCAAATTCCAATTGATGTGCCAGTTAAGAGCGAAGTTATCATAGAAATGCACAAACAAAAACTACTATATGAAGGAGAAGGGATTTTGTGCGTCAATTATGAAAAACTGGGACATACTAGCCTGAACTGTGAGACACACCCACAAAAGAGAGCAGAGACACAACCCATGTTGCTGAATTCTCAAATAGCTACTCAATCAGAGACATGGGAAATTGTGTAATTCCCAAAAAAGAAATGTTGGTAAAGAAAAGCAAAGGGAAACTGGGAGAAGCATAACCAGATGGGGATGAAGGAGGGAGATGGGCCATCTCAGCATTGGGCCAAGAACTCAGCAAGAGAGGACTGGTCCAAAGGCAGAGAGGGACCCAATAAGAAGGCAAGCCCTTCTCATACAAACCATATACATCACGCGCCAATGACAAAAGTAGGGAACAAGACAGAAAAAGGAAAGTCAACTTTCCCACTAAAAATAGGGCCCACTCTTCAACCATTAAAGACGACAAACAACTCAATTGCCACATTAATGGCTACACAAACAAATGCCATCGGCCAAAGTTCCAATAATATCTACCAACACCAAGGTAGATATGAAATAAATGATGAGATTAATGGAAAATTGAGCATTGTCGAAACGGATACAAAAGCTCTCTCATACAAATCAAAAAATGAACAAAATAATATCTTCCCATCTTTTCTGACTCAAA
The DNA here is from genome assembly GCA_011800125.2 of Solanum clarkiae. Lineage (NCBI taxonomy): Eukaryota > Viridiplantae > Streptophyta > Magnoliopsida > Solanales > Solanaceae > Solanum > Solanum clarkiae. The sequence continues at coordinate 11,231 of JAABOM020017165.1, read as the reverse complement.
GTGTTTACTACTCCGAGGAGTTCAATCATCACAACTTTTAGGTTGAAGTGACTACCAAAGTCGTGTCAATGGAAATTACTACACAAGGAGAGAGTGAAGGCCTTTTAATAGAGAAAATGGATAGCAAAATTAGTCCCTATTCCATAAACCATGGCCTCCAACAGTTCAACTCCATCATCCCACATGCTAACCCCAACTTTTCTATGAACTGCACATCTTCGCCTAAGCCATCAAGCCACATCTTCGCTAGAGATGGATCTGCGAGACCGACAATTTACTTTCCAGGCAATGATCGATAATAAGTTGGTGGTGTTGCTGGTACAAATTCTGGCTTATCTTGCTCAGATTGTGAAGGAAGGCTTAGATCATGCCCTGGAAGGATTGGGGAACCAGATTTGGTTGGTGACATTGAGGATAACACAGCTAATGGACAACATCAATCTGATGATCATGCAATACCCCGAGTCCCTCATGACCCAAACATTCCAAAACCTCTCATTTTTTCCATTCTTCCCTCATCTGACAAGCAATCAAACACTCTAGTTTGTGACAATGCCAAAGATAAGGAACATGAATCCTAACTCTCATGCTCCATAAGCAAAAAGAAGCCAAAACCCTGTGCAGGAACAACAAAGCTCAACCTAAGAAATGTTAAGACAAAACAATCAAGAGGTGGAGGAAATCTTGGCAAGTCTAGGCGAATTCTTCCCCAAGGAATGTATCTTGGAGAAGTAGATCAAGGAGTTGGAGGAGGGACCATATTCACTGTTTTTGATTCACTATTCAAGGCAAGTGCCAGCTTGCATCCTGAACATACGCAACAGGAAAGAGTTGTATCCAGCAGCCATAGCTCTGACTCTGACCAAGTTGAATGGGAAAAGGAAAGAAGTGGAGGATTGGGCGACGGGCACTCACCACTCCAACATGACTAGATTCATTATATGGAACACAAGGGGGGCCAACAGTGCCACCTTCAGGAGGAATTGTGAAACCACTGTAAATGAGTACAATTCGGGAATGCTAGTGCTTCTGGAAACCAAGATGAGTGATCACAAACAACTTACTGACTTGTTAAAATTTGATGCTCATATTCAATATCCTGCTGAGGGACTTTCTGGAGGAATTATTGTTATGTGGAAAGGGGACCTACTAAAAATGGATAACATTTCCATTTCACGAAAAGGCATATATGTGCGCATAAAGGTATGTCCCAAGTCCTATACTTGGCTTTTCTCTGTAATTTATGCTAGTCCAGACCTAGAGAAAAAAAAGACCCTTTGGGATGAATTTAAAGCCCTCAGACTTTCCTACCCTATGGACTGGTTACTAGGGGGTGACTTTAATGAAGTCCTCCATATGGAGGAAAAAACTAGGTGTCAATAATATTAACAACTCCCGAGTCAAAGCCTTCTGGTCTTGTGTCCAAAGCAGCAACTTGATTGTCCTGGGGTACCAGGGGCAAAAGTATTCTAGGACTAATAAAAGTATAGAAACCAGTCTTAATTAATCTTTGAAGGACTCGATAGGTGCCTAGCTAATGACTATTGGCTAAAGAATTTCCCTAAAGCATTAGTCACTCACCTCCCCGGAATTAAGTCTGATCACTGCCCCATGCTACTTTGTCTGCACTCTAACCAAAGTAGTGGAAATCCTAAGCCTTTTCGTATGGAGCCCATGTGGTGTAACCACCCTAGCTTCAGAAACCTTGTCAACCAATCTTTCGCCACCAACTCTGACTTACTCACTTCCATTAACCACTTTCAAAAAAAGTGTGTTCATTGCAATAAGTCCACTTTTGGGAACATTTTCAAGAAGCTTAGAGTGATTAGCGCTAGGTTAGAGGGGATTCAGAAATCTGACAACTATTACCATAGTAGCTTCCTCCAAAACCTAGAGAAAGATTTGTGTGAAAAATATGACAGCCTCCTCAAAGTTGAGAAAGATTTTTAGATAACCAAGCTTAGAATAACTTGGCTCAGTGAAGGGGATGCCAGCACTAACTTTTTCCACACAACCACCTTGTTCAGAAAAAGAAGAAATAAGATTATGTGTCTGGAGAATGATAGTGGCAAGTTGTATGAGAGCCAAAAAGATATCTTCAACAACACTTTTAGTTTCTTTAAGAACCTATACCAAACTGATCACCTGATCTCCAAAAGACTTTGTGTTGTTGATCAAGCTCATCTTGATGTCAGCCTACCCCAGAGCATGCTTTCCCTTGATTATACCCTTAGAGACAATGAGATTGTCCAAGCTCTCAAGCCCTTTAGGTCCTTAAGAGCCCCAGGACCTGATGGTCTACATCACCTGTGCTACCAAAGGTATTGGGATATATTGGGCCCTAAAATTGTAGCTTTCTCCAAGGAAGCCTTTAAGAAAGCTCACATGTCTTCTGAGGAAAACCAAACCCTCATTTTCCTCATTCCACAGCCCCTGACAGCAAGAATCTCAAAAGCTTTAGATCTATTGGGATTTGCAACACTATCTATAAGCTAGTTACCAAAATTATTATGAATAGAATCAAGCCCATCCTCCCTCACCTTGTCAGTCCTATCCAGTCCAGTTTCCTAGCAAATAAAAGGGATACTGATAATTCCATGATTGCCAAGAATTTCTTTCCCACTTTGGGAAAATGAAAGGGAATAAGGCTGGTATGATCTTGATCTAGAAAAGGACTTTGACAGAATTGAATGGTCTTTCATTAGGGATAAATTGATCCAAAAAAGGCCTTTGACACAATTGAATGATCTTTCATTTGGGATACCCTTGGTTACTTCAACTTTCCCTCTAATCTGACCAACCTTATCATGTCTTGTGTTAGCACTAACAGTATTGAGGTCATTGTCAATGGCAGGAAAACTGATGCCTTCCTCCCATCCAGAGGATAAGAGAAAGGGACCCTATGTCACCCTACATCTTTATCCTCTGTATGGAGAGACTCTCTAGAGACATTGATGCAAAGGTGAATTCTGGCACTTGGGATCCTCTCAAAATATCAAGCCAAGGCCCTTCCATTTCCCACCTCTTTTTTGCAGATCATCTAACCCTTTTTGCTATAGCTGATGCAAAAATTTACAACACCATTAAAGCCACCCTCCAATTGCTTCATAGCCAAGCTGGGCAAAAGGTGAACTACACTAAATCAAGAGTATTTTTCTCTAAAAACTATGCCACTGATACCAAAGCCACTTGTGTAGGTGTCTTAGGATTCATGAACATTCTTCCTTTGATAATTACTTGGGTTTCCCTATGTTCCATAAAAATCCCTCCAATGAGGATTTCCAATACATTCTTGATAACCTTAGGAAAAAGCTGACACTATTCTTACCATGGCTAGAATAGTTGTGCTAGCAAATCCTGCATGGAAAGCATTCCCTCCCATACCATGAGCTACATAAAGCTTCCTGCAAGAATAACCAAGGCAATTGATAAAATGACAAGAGACTTTGTGTGGGGGTCCTCTCATGAGAAAAAGAAAATGCATCTAGTGAATTGGGCCACTGTCACTAGAAAAAAGGACCAGGGGGATGGGACTACATAGATGTGAAACTAGAAACAAAGCCATTTTGTCTATCCTTTCTTGGAGAATGTTGCAGTATCCTGAAAAACTGTGGGCTCAAATTCTTGTGAATAAGCACAAAAGTAGCCCTTACAATGGGCTGATGAGTCGTGTGGTTTCAAGGACATGGAAAAACATTCAAAGGAGCTGGGAAGACATTGCCACAGCCTCAAAATGGGTTGTCCACCAAGGAACCAACATCAAGTTTTTGAGGGATACATGGCTGCCAAATAACCAATCAATCAGAAGTTAAATTCAAGAGCAATTGCTGGAACAAGAGGAACATTACAAGATGGTTGACTTATATAGGAATGGGAAATGGCATTTAGATACTCTCTCTATCCCTTTGCCTGATCATCTTCAAGAAATCATCAATGACCTACCCATGTGTCTGAATCAAAACAAACAAGACAAGAAGATATGGGGCCTTACTAGAGATGGGAAATTCACTTTATCAACAGCTTATGACCATTTGACATAAGAATGGAAAGCTTGCCGCCCTAATGGGTTTGGAAAAATATGGAGAACCTTATTGCCAGACAGAGTAAAAATGTTCTTGTGGACACTTCTTCATGAGAGGCTCCCCAAAAATTACCTCCTAAGCTAAAAGTGCATAAGCATAGACCCAAAATGCAGATTGTGTGACCATCCAAAGGAGGACATAACTCATATCTCTTCTAATGCCAAACAAAAAAAGCTTTTTGGGAGAGCTTAAAAAGAAAAAAACATGGACCAACCATCCATTGTCCTGATATGATGGCTAACCATGACTAGATTACTTATTGGACTATCATAGCCAACTCAAAACATTTTCAAGGACTAGCATGGGATTTTTTTCCTCTCTTATTGCCTTTGAAACTTGTGGAAAAATAGGAACACAAACATCTTTAACAATACTAGTCTGTAGCTTGACTATACCACTGTCCATGCGCATGGAATGGAATATGTTCATGTCATTGCCCACAAGAACATGAAGACTGCAAATCATCATCTGATTAGTGTGAAATGGAAACCTCCAAATCAAGGAATCTTCAAATTAAATGTGGATGGTGCAGTCAACGCAAACATGGGATCAACTAGCATAGCTGGAGTTTTTCGAACCCATACATGAGAATGGACAATGGGTTACTCACAAGTAATACCCCAAGCCACGCCACTTAAAGCTGAATTAAGGACTCTGTTAAGAGGACTTCAAGTGGCAGTTAATCACTGTCTATTTCCACTAGTGATCAACACAAATTCCACGGAGCTTGTTCAAATGATAAATAAAGGTAATTTAAATTTTAAAAATATTGTTTGTGAATGCAGGTCACTAATGGATAGGTTGGGAGCAACGCAACTGGAGCATGTCTTTAGAGAATAAAATCAGGTGGCAGACGTATTAGCAAAAGAAGCAGTGATGAAATCTAACTATGGCACTACTACTTTTTTTATAGTTCCTCCGTTGTTCACTAGAAACTTATGGCAAGCGGACAGCTGGGGAACAAATTATGTATGAAAAATAAAAATTGATATTTTGATTGATATTTTGATTTCCCTGGACCGGGATGTGGTCCTAATACAAACTATGGTACACAACAATGGCCATAGCATGTAGTCTCTATTTTGCATGTTAATATAAATATCTTAACTACCAAAACAAACCATACACCATTTCTCGCTCGTTCAAATTAAGCTACCAACAACAACTTTAAATGGGGTATTACAACAATGTGTGCAAAGACTATAGATATAAGGTACCTCCTATCATCTAAAACATAGATTACCTTGGGAGAGAGTTTCCGTTTATCCAAAGATTTGTAAAGAAGTCTCTCATTTGGCTGACTCAGACAATTTCTTCCTTCAGAGAATGATTTAATAATAGTTGGATGTGTCAGCTTTAACTGAAAATGATGTTGAGATCCTTTTTTGATGGGCGATCCTCTTTTCGACAATGTTTTACCTGTTGAATGGTTTACATGTCAACTTATTAAGAATTTGGACAAGAAAAAGTCACCTTAAGATGATGGTGAAGACCAAAGAAAAGAAAGATTCTAGATACAAGCAGATGAGAGACGAGAAGGCATGCTTGAGGATGCATTAGTTTTTGGATCTCAATTCGGTCAAACTGATTCACCAAGTTCAGTCTATTGGATTAGCAAATCAAATATCGGACTGCGTTTGTCGCTACTTATGAGCAAAAGTTTTGAGCTCCCATGCCCCCTCTCGAGTCATGTTCATAAGTTCCCTATTTTACTTCATTTTCTTTGAATCCCAAGCTTCCAACATCCCCCAAGCCTCTTTTGTCCGGATATATCATGCATGAAGGGGCAAGAGAAACCATTACGATATCCTTTAGGTTTATTAAAGAAAACACAAGTTATTAGGCTACGTTGACTTGGTTTTTGGTTCTTTAACAAAACCTGACACCTGGGTATTACCATGAGGATTCATATTTTGTATGTGTTCATCAACCACTAATTCATAATTTTCTTCATGTTGCTTGATTATTGACTTGTAATAATTGATATCCTTGTGAATAAGGGAAGGATTAGTCATCGAGGAGAAATAAGATGCATGGCCAAAGTTTGGTGAAAGCAACAAAGTAGGCTACAAAGTGGTAGGATGGTCTCCACTTAAACCACATCATATGTAGAACGAGATGAAAGAACCAACGAATTAACTAAGGGTTTTCCTCCTGCATTGTCAAGTACTTCATATTTGCTGATCAGTTTCTTTACCTTCTCTAGATTTAGGTCTGAAGTGGGGGTGAACTAGTGACTCTCACTCTCTCTCTAATGTTTGCACTTTCTACAGGTAGAAGAGTCCCTTGTTCGTTAAAGAAATTATTTTTCATGGAAGTTTCAGGCTCAGTAATCATCAAGGGTGCAAATTTTGCCAATAGCTTTAGCCCAAAAAATGACCCAGATCCTGCACGGGGAGTTTGGTATTCATTAATGGGCTTGATAACTACCTTATTGGGTTTTGCGCTAGGTAGTAGTGGCAAATGGGTGAGTCAGGATAAAATGGGTAATAATTCAACTCGCCCATATTTTATATGGGTAAAAAATGAGTTTGGTAAAAATGTGTTGGGTAAAATATTCGTTTACCCATATTTTCATGAGTCAATAATACTCCACTTTAAAACTCAACTAGTATTCGTACCCACTCGATGCGCGGAAAATTTTGAGTCTTATAAAAATAATAAAATAGTGTCCCAAATAAAACTTAAAGACATTGATACACATTAGTCATACAACAAAATATCTCTAAGTAATCTAATGATGACCCATAGATTTGGTCAGTCAAAATATAATTATGTGGAGCCTAAGCATAGTACATTCTCAACTTACTTTAGAATATCATGATTAAATTATCAAAATGAAAAGCACATCATAGAATTCAGACTTCTCCATTATATTAAAAAGTGTCAAACTCAATGTCAGCAAGAAAATTATATTGCCAAACTTCACAAATAAAAAAATTGCATAATTTGTCAATGAATAAGTTAGATCAATGTCTACATGCAAAAAGTTATGTATAATTGTATTAATAATATTTACGTAGAATAACATATACAAAAAATATTGTCTAAAAAGATGTAAGGCTTCAATATATAATGTATTTATTGTTATAATAATTGACAAAATAAGATAAAATAGATATTTATGGTTTGAAGGTATTTCATTATATTTTGATAAAATGTTTTCCTTATGATATTATCAGGATATTTTTAATTTACTTTTTATTTTGTAAAATAGTTTAATATATTTTGAAAACTGACATTTTGAAAACGTACATATATGTTTTAGTATTTAGTTAATACATTACTTATGATAGAACCCTTCTTAACAATTAATAGTTTTGTTTGGTTAATATATTTATATTATTTAAATCAACTCAACTTTCAATATTGTTATTATTTATCAAATTAATATGTTATTTAGTATGTATATGTTTTTTATAAAAATATTTTTGGTGATAAAATTTTTCAAACTTCCCTACTCAGACAAACGTTTGTTTTTCAAAATAATTATGAATTTATTTTTAAATTATAACTTCCAAATCATAATTTAATAAAATTCTAAATTTTATAAGTAAGAGCATGTATATGTTTTTTACAAAATTATTTTTTATGATAAATTTTTTCCGTTTTTCTATAAGTAGGAGTTAAATGGGAAGTTGAAAAACTACTACTTACTTGGACAAACGTTTTTCTTTTCAAAATTATGATAAATTTATTTTTAAAGTGTAACTTTCGAATCTTAATTTTTTTAAAAAATACAAAATTTTCAATTTATTTGTAAGTAGGACGTGTATATATTTTTTATAAAATTAGTTTTTATGACAAAATTCTTTTAGTATGTTTATAAGCAGAAGTTTAATAGAAAGTTGAAAAAGTACCTACTTAATTGGTCAAACGGTTTTTTTTAAAATAATGAAAATTTTAATTTTATATTATAACTTGCAAATCATAATTTTTTTTAATCAATTTGTTTGTAAGTAGGAGAGTAATAGAAAGTGCTAAAACTTTATATTTGCAGTTTATTTTTTTAACATAAAAACTAATTCCTAAATAAATTGGACTTTTGATTTATTTTTTTTTAACCTTAATAGTTTTACAATTTGTTTAAGAATCACCCATTTTTTTAGAAAAATGGATAATTCTAAGAATAAAAAGGCTTGTTTTTACAAGTAAATAAAAAACTTTACCTGCTTAAGATATTGATTTGAGTACGTATAATATTTAAAAATAGAATGAAAAAATGATTAAAAAATTGGTGTTTAGTTACTACAAATAAGGAGTACTTTTATTTTGTTTGTTTAGTTTAAAAATGTATTTGTAGGTACGTGGAGATTTTAAAAAATATTTTGAAAATTACTTTCACCTTGATTTATTATTTAGTATAATTATAGTTAATTGATTAATTTAATTGTACCGAAAATTTAAAAATTTTAATTTAATATCAGAAAATTAATATCAAAATTTGAATTTGAAAAAGTGCTATTGTGGTGTTAATTTATTTATTTTCATTTTTTTGGGGGGGCTTAAAATTTGTATTGAAATAATTTTTAAAAAAGTTAGATTAAATAGATAATCACTACAGTGTTTTAAATTCAGTGTTTTCCAATTTAATTTTTAATTTTTTTAATTAATTTTGTTAGTCAAAAAGTTTTTCTATTTGTTTAGAAGTTGGAGTTTTATGGGTAATTTTAAAACTCCCTATTTTTTTTTTTGAACACGTGGTTTTTCTTTAAAATAAAGATTAATTCATTTTTGAAATTGTAACCAAGAAAACCATTAAAAAAATTTAATTTTTTTTTCGTTTGTTAATTGTGATTTTTTTAAAAAAAAAAATGTATTAACAATTAACATTATTCTGCAATATACAAATTTGTAATCCAATTTATTTTTTTAAAAAAAATTACGAAAATCGAGAAAATTTTAATGCTCACATTTCATGCTATTTTGCACAATATAATATTTTAACCTTTTTAAAATTTTTAGAAAATCGAGATTTTTGTAGAGATGTTGTTGACATCCCGAAGGCTCAACGTCGTGACAACTCAATAAAAAATAAAAAATTAAAAAAATTTAAAAGAAAAATAATTTAATTTGAAAATCGCCACCTAATTTTAACAATAATTAGGAAACCAATAAATTATTTACAAAATAGTCTACGAACCAAAAATTTCAGGTAAGGGTTCAAGTTATTTCAAAAGGAAGGTTTTAGCACCCCTCAGAATTCACAACTGTGGGTTCTGACTGAACTCATTTTTTACAAATTGAGGAGAAGATACACAATATAATATAAGTATGACAATCATGAAATAAACACACAGATAATGAATAAATAAAGAATAAACTAAATTGTTCAGTCCTTTTATTGGGAAGGCCTCCAAATCCGACGGATAGATTTTTCATCGGCCAAGTTTAGCAAATAATGAACTTAAACTAAAAAACTTGAATTTTAATATGTAATAAATAGAAATATAAATTAACTTTTTCGTCTTTTTGAATGGGGAGAACTCGAAATCTGACGAAAAGATTTTTCATCAGTCAGATTTAACAAGTAACGAACTTAAACTAGAAAATTTAAATTTTAACATAATAAATATGCATATAAACTAATTTTTTTTTCCGTCCTTTTGAATGGAAAGAACTCGAAATCCGACGGATAGATTTGTAATTGGTGATCCTGACAAATAATATACTTTCAAAATATAAAATTAACAAAGGATAAGTTAAACCAATACACAATGAACAGAACACATGAAATAATCCAATTATAGTCAAATATGAACAGAGTAGTACAGTAACAACCGAATAAAGCAAAAATGATTCCGAAATAATAAAAATGGAAAAATAAAATAACACAACCATACATTTACAAAACATAGAACAAACTAACCCAAACAAGATTATGAATAAAAAACATATTACCCTGGAAGAAGATCAATTTGTCAATTACTTAGTAAATTCATAAACAAAATAATGAACAGTAACTAAAAAATAATAACCATAAATAAAACAAAAGAATGAATTCAATCACAATTAATAATATAAAAAATTATTAATGCAGAAATAACCCAACGTAGCAATAGGAAAATACCCAAACAAATCCAAGAAAATATCCTTAAAAAATCAGAATGTAATAGTTAAATATATATACGAGTTAAAATATAACCAAAACAGTAGCCAAATATAACAACATTCAAAGGAAACTAGTGAAAATAGAGTAAAAAAAAACTCACCCTTTTCATGGATTCTCAAGTCCCGACAGGGGATAATCATGAAGTGAACGGAGTTGGTGGCTTGCGATGCCGCCGGAGCTTCTTGCTCACTGGTTCGGTGCGGTTTCGCCGGTTTTGACAGCGTGATCTGTGGTCGTTTCGGTGGCTACTATTGTTAGGATTTTCTGGCGGTTCAAGGGGGTGGAAAGAAGAAGAGAGGCCGAGGAATAGCGATGGGGGTTTTTTGGGGCTTACGCCGGCGAGGGAATGAAGGAGATGAAGGGCGTCGTTGGATATTATGCCCCAAAAAAATGGAGAGGGAGATAAGGAGTTGTTTGGTGATGGTTTTCTGGTGGATCTCGGGCGGGTTGAGGGAGTTTTGGAGGTTGGTTCATGGTGTTTTCAGGGTGGTTTTGGGTTGTTTCACAGTGGTAAAAGGACGGGGTTTTGAGCTGAGTTTTGTGGGGGTTTTGGTGGTGAAATGGGGCTGTTTGGTAGGCGTTTGAAATGGGATTTTGGAGCTGCATTTTTGGGGTGTGATTGGTGGTGAAATGGGGCTGAAATGGGGTTTTGGGGGCTGCATTTTGGTGGAGTTTCGTGGGTTTTGGGGGGTCGTTTTGTTGCTATTTGATGGGACAGAAATGGGGGTTTTGGATAGGGGTTTTCCGGCGTCTTTGTGGTGGAGCTATGGGTGGACTATTGGGGTGTTTGAGGTCAATTTGGGTGGTTTTCAAGGCTGATTTTGGTGCAGCTTTGTGCTGCGTTTTGTTAGACCCCATAATTAACTAAATGAAAGTCAATTGCTTATTCGGAAAAATTATTGTGATTGAGGCATATTTTAAATTTTACTACCTTATGGTGCGTGAGTATGGAATCAAGTGAATTTTGCGGGTAAAAATTTAGTTGAAGTCGGGAGTCCTTAATTGGATTAAAATAGAAAAGTTTGGGACCTAATTGG
>JAABOM020017154.1:0-18868 GCA_011800125.2 Solanum clarkiae | reverse complement strand
CATGAGAAAATTAATTAGAGATCAACTCATTTTTTTCCAGGAAAAATTTTCTATTACGACCCAGCCTAGGGCCTAGACGTGACCGGTGAATGGAAAACCTGAAGGAACCCCAAACAAGCCTCATAGCATATCATTACACATCCTTGGTCACGGAAGCAATATCAAACAACGTAAGAAACACAAACAAGGGGAATTGGGACTAAGGGAGAGAGAGATTTATACTTAAATAACTTGAATATCATAAGTTAGTCAAAACTCAAGCATAGTACATAACATGTCCAACAATACCTTTACTATACAGATAAGAGCGAGGGCCAAGACAAGCAACCGGACACTCTAATACACACATAAAAGAAAGATAGTCTTAGAACATAATATAAGATAATAGTCATTGTCCCCGAAATGGAGGACTCACCAAAGGCTAACTTGAACAATCCGTCTAGCCGCAAGAAGAACCAATAGGAGTTCCGATTCCTACATAGTAACATCATGTAGGCGTAAAATATGCGTTAGTACGTTTGAATATACTAAGTATGTCGGATGCAATGCTAGCAAGAGATATGCAACATAATCAAAATGCATAACTGTAAGCAAACGATAGGCATAACATCAATATGGCATGCATGCACAATGCTCAAGGTTAAATATACTAGTAAATCATGATCAAGGAATATAAACTCATTATGAGAAACATACTCAAACCCCTTTATACCAATCTTCATGAAATGGGCCAAATGACCCCCACTCACTTTACGATCTTTTTGGAGAGTGTTATCAATACCCCTACCGTACGACATAATCTTTTTGGTAAGTAGTATAAGATGTTCCCTACTTTACGATATCATATTTTGGATAGGAACCGTGATTCATTCTATCTTACGGCATGTCCTTTTCAATATACTGTCCACACCTTATGATATGATCTTTTCGATGGGAGCTTTTAGTTTTTCTACCTTACGACATGGCCTTTTTGGTAGGATGTCCATACCTTACGATATAATCTTTTCGGTAGACACAATTAGCTATTCTACCTTACGACATGGCCTTTTCAGTAGGGTGTCCATACCTTACGATATGATCTTTTCGGTTGGAATCATTAAATACTCTACCTTACAGCATGATCTTTTTGGTAGGAATCATAGAACTAGCTCATCAAACCATTACTTTCAAACATCAAGAAAGAACTACTCATTTTCCCAAGAACATAACAAACATAAGAACTCAACAATAACATGCAACATCATAGGTACTTCTCCATGAAAACAACTCATATAGACATCCCTATTATCATCACAAAGTCATCATATACCTACACTTCCTCTCCTCATTATACATCATATACATACAATCATCTCATCATCATTCTATCATTATTTCATCATCATAACACCATTCAGCTCATAAGACATGCATTGGACCTTCATTTCCTCAAGAAATCCTAGCCAGACATTTTATCAAACACTTGGCGAGTGTGTAATGGGAGGTGAAAGACCACACAATTTAGACATGTAATCATGCAAGAAAATCCCTCATAAAACTATCATTCAACACCTTGCAATACCCTCAAGACATACACATCAGAATCCCTCATCAATTCCAACATTAGATCCAAGATTTAGAGCTCAAGACATGCTAAAACAACCATATTTTCATGAACTAAAATCACTGTGCAGTAAATTTCTCACTATACAAGACCCACATGTAAAATCAACTTTAAATCATGCAATATTAATAAAAAGGAGGCTTAGGCACCATGGGTAGAAGGACCTAATGGTTCAACACCACATATTTTGACTTTGGAGAACTCTTGAAGAAGATTGGAGATGCAGACTTGAAGCTTGAATGCGATCCTTGATGAAATCCTTAAGATTGGTCTTTAGTTTTGGGACTTGAATTTAGGGTGAAATATGAGTCTAAGTGTTTGAAAGGATATTAGGGAATGTTAAGGATGATATGAGGGTGAAAAAAAGGCTAAGTATATATATTTTCAAGTATGAAAACCTTTAGGCTCAAGACTTATAAGTCTTAGACCGAAAAAATTAAAACAGGCACGAAAAACAACGCGAGCGCGTCGCGGAGGTGATGCGAAAACCCCACTGGAATTTGCATTTTCAGCATAAATGAGTTCTACGAAAATGGGCACAAATCCTTCATATGAACTTGGAATGAAGTGAAACCAAGTGCGTCAGAAAGCTAATTCGAAGGTATTTAATTTGGGTGGTCATGGGTAACCCAGTTCTTTGTGTGCTAAGAGATATGCCCCTTCAAAGTTGACCCTCCTAAATCGCATTTTTTTGCGATTTTCGGATTTTAATACGGTTGCTCTATAATTCGGGTTAGACCCATTTGCCACTCAATTTGACTCCCTGAACAAGAATATGAAGTTGAATTTTTGAAATAACGAACAGATTTTTAAATATATGAAAATCACGATTCTGGGTACTTTCGAGACACATTTTCTGGCACTTTTTGGGAGTCGTTTCATTTTTCATGGAAAATATTTTCCTCCATACCAAACACACCCTTAATATAAAATTTAAGTTCTCTTTTTCGAAAAAAGAATAATTTAAAGACTTAGAATATTTTCTTTCTCGACACAAGAAAGAAAAACATCATTATTAGTAAATGAGGGAGTAGTGAGATATTAAGTAAGGTATATTATATACTAATGGTTACAATATTTAATATTAGATAAGAAATGGTGAAATATGTCTTAATATAATATTCAATTCATCACTAGTTCATACAAATTAATATTTTGTTTTTAATATTAAAATATATCTTGCTCCAAATACGTGCGAAACTTTTGTACACAAGAGTAACACTTATACTATGTATTCCTTCCGTTTCATTTTATGTGACACCCTTTGATTTGATATGATGTTTAAAAAAAAAAAACTTTTGAAACTTATGATGTAAAATAATTTTTAGATATTTGTGTAGCTGAGAATCATTTAATTAAAGGTAAAAAAATTAAGTTAAATTATTCTCAATTAGAGTAAGGTGATATTCTTTTTGAGATGGACTAAAACGAAAAAAGTGTCACATAAAATGGGACAAAGGGAGCAACTATAATTTGGAAAGGTACAAAACAACTCCCATTCATTATAAATATAATAAGATCATTTTTTTAATCAATTTATACCACAAGACATAGCGTCTAGTAACTTTTTATTAAAATTTAAAAACCTTAGCAGGAATAATTACAAGCAAGGAGGGTTAGACCTTACCTTGTCAAACCTAATGAAGTAACGAACCTCTACAAATTAACAAGCATGAAGAAAATAAGATCTAGATAGAACTGGGATTTTGTGATCATAATAGAGTTTGTAATACACTCTATGATGATATTACAAATGATGATACTTAAACAAAGTCAAAATATAAAACCCAAGAAGAAAGTTGAGTTATCTACCTCAAACTTCTCTTCACGGATGTATGAATTAAAAAAGATAGATAGAGCATGTGACACCTTGTAATTCTTTCCACCTAGTCTAAGTAGATGCATAGAGAAACTGAGAATAAATCATTGAGAAAGGTTGTAGAAGGAGGATCGACGAAAGCCATCTACGACCCATAGAAGAGGCCTCGTAAACCCCCAGATGACTTGGTGAAATTTTCTAAGTCTGAGGCCAGTATATGAGACACCATACGACCCGTAAAGTATTTTATGGCCCGTAAAGTGGTTTCATGGATTGATGATCCAAATACCAACTTTTAGTATCTTGAGTTATGAGATATCAAACGGCTCGTAGAATATTTTATGGATCATAGAAAAAGGTTTTGTGCCAAATTCTAGTAACTAATTTCAGGATTCTTTACTTACGAGAGGTCGTCTACGACTTATAGAATAGTCTACAGCCCATAGAAGGGATCCCATGGATCCAGTCGATAGTATTTTTGTCTATTACTATCCTTTTATTTAAACCCCTGTACGTTTTGGACTTAATTAAAGTCCTAAATTAAAACGCCAAGGATATTTTCACCATTCTTCATGCTTAGGGATTTCTTGAGAAACACCAGAAGAGGGAGAAGAGGGAGGGTTTCAATTCAAACATGAGGATCGATTGGAAATTGATTGTTTCTTATATTCCCTGGTATGTAAGCCTAACCAAAACATGGATTCTATTCTTTCATGTGCCCGATAACCCGAATTGATGGTGATGTGAGTAAATTGAGTCTCCCATGAATGTTTCTTGAAGTTTTTTCTTAAATTCTATTATCTTTCTATATAAAATTGCATAAATTACTGTTTTTATGAATTAAATGCTTGAATGACGTGATTTTGCCATACTACATGAACCCTAGCATGACTTCTCATTATTTTCATGTATTTTATTTACATGAGCATGCATGAACATAATTTGAGCCTAAAGGGTCTATGGAATCCCTAAATTCTTTAATTGTCCATTGGTTCTACAAAATGTCATGAGTTAGAACAATATATTATTAAGTCCTTATGAGTCAAGAACTAAACCTAAAAATGATGTAACCAAAAAGGTTGATAGTTGATGTGATGAGCTGAGTTGATGAATGTCCAATGAGACTAGATGAACGAGTTAACCACAGGGTTGATATCTTATGAGCATATAGAGTCTTGAGTACCGAATTGAGTAAGAGTAAGTCCAACTCGAACTCAATAACTACGTAGCCGGCGTAGGAATGAATTGAACCGTAAAACTTGATGTTTCCTATTGTCCCAACATGAGGTCTTGATGTTACTGATTTTGGATCCATTGATGGGATGTACTATATCCTCGACACAGGGTATTGGAAAGATGTGGAAATGACATCGCTTCGTTGTATCATCACCGGCTCATAGGTGATGGTTGTTGGTTAGAGAAACTCCTAATTAGGCCTTGATAGTACTCTGAGGGGATGATACATAGATGATGGATGAGTAGTCATTGTCTAAATCACATTCTTACATTAGACTCTTGACATGATGATTGAGTTTCCTACTTCTTGAGTTGAGCTATTTGAGTTGATGTTATTCTTTCTCTACATATTTTTTTTACCATTTTACATGTTGTACATTCCACGTACTGGTGTCCATTTGGACCTGCATCTTTTCATGATTCACAGAAGTGTACTAGCGGTTAAAAGCGCCCGTTGAGGACCTCTTTGCTTTCAGCTAATTGGTAAGACCTCCCTTACTTTTGGAGAATATCATATTTCTTTTATAGCTTTGATTTTTAGACGCATTTTATTCTATTTAGAGATAAAATGGGTCTGTCATTGGCACCATTATTCAGATGTTTTAGAGACTTCATAGACTAGACTGTTGAGTTGTGATTGGATGTTATGTTGGCTAGTTTTCTTTCATACTAGTCTTGCTTAGTTTATGGATGAGATGTTTGTCCTTTGACCGTTATTTATCATTCTTAGTTCCTTTCTTTACATTTTCTTATATATTGATATCACCATTATTAGAATGTGATTGAACGAATATGATGACGTCGAGTGGTTCCCTTAGGGCTAGCAATAGTCTCTGAGTGTCAGCCACACTAAGGATACCCTCTCGGGGCGTGACAAACTTGGTATCAGATCACAGAGTTCAAGAGTCATAGGGAGTCTATGAAGTGATGTCTAGTAGAGTCTTGTTTATGGGTGTGTTATGTACCACACTTCATAAGCAGGAGGTGATAGGACACTAGGAATTTTTCACTTTCTTGTATTCTGAATTCGTACAATAGAGTTAAAAACTCTACAAAGCTATAGATCATGCCTCTTAAGGTACTGCCACCCAAAGAGACACTTCAGCTTGCAACATTAAGAATTCCCCACCAGCGGTGCCTCCTCAGATGGAGACAAGAGGCCGGGGTTGACATGTTGGAGTCACTGGAACTCCTGGGTACCTACTACTTTGCCTACTTCTATTGCGAAGGCTGATTTCAGGGGAGCTATTACTATGCTCACCTAGCTGGTAGCTGCCAGATGAGAATCGGAGTTCACAGGATTCTAGGTCTAACTCCCAAGAGCCAACTACTACAATGATACTTTCAGATTTTCTGAGGATGAACCCACCAGTCTTCACAGGGTATAAGGTCGAGGAAGACCCCCAAAACTTTATTGATGAGATGTGGAAAGTGTTGAAAGCTATTCTTGCGATTGAGACAGAGGGAGTTGAACTTGCTTCCTATCAACTCAAGGATGTGGCAAATTTCTGGTACAATCAATGGGAAAAAATCCGAGGTGAGGATGCTAACCCTGCCATTTGACATGACTTTGAGAGTGTCTTTCTTAATCACTTCTATCCACGTGAGTTAAGGGAAGCGAATATGGAGGAGTTTGTTAACTTGAAGTAGGAAGGAATGACGGTCAAAGAATATAACCTTAAGTTCATACAACTATCCAGGTATGCTCCCGAGATGGTCCTCGATATGAGGTCTAAGATGAGAAAGCTCATATCCGGCTTGGGCAAGTATGTGAAAAAGGAGTGCAAAGAGACATTACTGATTTTGGACATGGACATCTCTAGGCTTATGGTATATGCGCAACACTTGAGGAGGACAAGAAGAGAGATAGGGAGGAGCGCTTGAGCAAAAAGGCTAAGTCAGCAGGGCTTGATCCTAGCCAACATAAGCAAGGTAAGGGGGACATGTCCTATTTTCAAAAGATGTCTTTGAACTATGCACCATCTTCAGCGAGTGTACCTACTCTGAGTAACAGGTATGATTAGAACTTAGGGCTATCAGAATCTCAGAGCTCAGGGTTCTCAATCCCAAGCTATTATGACTCAAGGATCGAGGGGGAAACCACCATATAGTAAGTATGGTTGTGGTTAACTCCATCTAGGTGAGTGTCGCGAGGGAACAAATGCTTGCTATAGGTACAGACAGACTAGTCATTTTTAAAATGAGTGCCCAATGAGGAGAAGGGGTGATGGATATAATAAAGCTTAGTATTTAGCAGCACCACAGAGAGTTGCCACAACTAATATAGGCGGGGATACAAACCGTCTGTATGCGATGGGAAATTGATAGGATCAGGAAGTTGCACCAGATGTTGTCACGGGTATGCTTCGAGTCTTTTCCTGTGATATGTATGCTTTGCTTGACCCAGGTGCCACTTTATCATATATAGCTCCATATATGGCTAGTAAGTTTGAGATCTTCCCTGAGTGTCTTCTTGATCCCTTCAGTGTTTCTACTCCTACTGGTGAGTCCATTCTAGCTGAAAGAATATATAGATATTGCACGGTGTCTACCTATCATAGAGATACTTTGGCAGACTTAGTTGAGTTAGAGATGGTTGACTTTGATATGATTCTTGGCATGGATTGGGTACATGCCTGTTATGCCTATGTTGATTGTAGAACCCAAACTGTCAAATTCCAGTTCCAAATCAGCCTATCATAGAGTGGAAGGGTAATTCTATTGCACCTAAGGATAAGTTTATTTCCTACATTAGGGCGAGAAAATTAATTTCCAAAGGATGTATCTATCACCTAGTGCGAGTTAAGGCTAATGATGTACAGTTCCACCTTTTGAGTCAGTTTCAATTGTCAATGAGTTTCCTGATGTCTTCCCTGATGATTTGCTTGGAGTCCCTCCTGATAGAGATATTGACTTTGGGATTGATGTTCTCCTCGATACTCAGCCTATCTCTATTCCACCATATAGAATAGCTCCTGTAGAGCTGAAAGAATTAAAAGAATGGTTAAAGATCTCTTGGATAAGGGATTTATTAGGCTGAGTGTCTCTCCATGGAGAGCTCTTATCTTATTTGTTCGAAAGAAAGATGGTTCCCTCTGGATGTGTATAGATTATCGCTAGTTGAATAAGATGACCATTAAGAACAAATATCCCCTTCTGAGGATTGATGACTTACTTGACCAACTTCAGGGTACTATTGTTTTCTCCAAGATAAACCTCAGATCAGCCTATCACCAGTTGAAAGTGAGAGAGTGTAACATCTCAAAGATGACTTTTCAAACTCGATATGGTCACTTTGAGTTTCTGTTAATGTCCTTCGAATTGACAAATGCTCTTGTTTCTTTCATGGACTTGATGAATAGATAATTCATACAGTACCTTGACATGTTGTGATTGTGTTCATCAATGAAATATTGGTGTACTCCAGAGATGAGGAATAACATGTTGATCATCTTTGAATTGTTCTTCAGACCCTCAGAGATAAGGAGTTATATGCCAAATTTTCTAAATAGGAGTTCTGTCTTAAATCGGTGTCATTCTTATTCCACATTGTCTTGGGTGATGGTATTCGAATGGATATGCCGAAGATTGAGGCAGTTAAGAACTAGCCTAGAACCACTTCTCCGACTGACATAAGGAGTTTTCTAGGTTTGGCTGGTTACTATCATAGATTTGTTGAGGGATTCTATTCTTTATCTTCACCATTGTCTAAGATGACTCAAAAGAAAGCTAAGTTTCAGTGGTCCGACGAGTGTGAGAAGAGTTTTCAAGAGATAAAAACTAGATTAACGACTGCACTAGTGTTGACTTTACCTGAAGGGACTGATGATTTTGTGATCTATTATGATGCTTCTAGAGTGGGATTGGGATATGTTCTAATACAGAGAGGTAAGGTCATAGCCTATGCTTCCAGGCAACTTAAGAACCATGAGAGGAACTATCCAACTCACAACTTAGAATTGGCTACAGTGGTGTTTGCACTCAAGATTTGGCACCACTACTTATATGGAGCACATGTGGATGTATTCACAGACCACAAGAGCCTGGAATATGTCTTCACCCAGAAAGAGCTTAACTTGAGGCAGAGGAGACAGCTTGAGCTGCTCAAAGACTACGACATGAACATCCTCTACCATCCAGGTAAAGTTAATGTGGTTGCTGATTCTCTTAGCAGGTTATCCATGGGGAGCACTGCCTATATGGAGGAAGAGAGAAAGGAGTTGGCCAATGAGGTTCACCGACTGGCATGAGTGGGAGTTCAACTAGATGAATCAGGCGAAGAAGAAGCTCTTGTGTATAATGGGTCTGCATCATCTCTAGTAGTAGAGGTGAAGGAGAAACAACATCAAGATCCTATTAGTTTAGTACAATTATAAGCAAATGTGCATAAACAGAAGTTGATGGCTTTCACCAAAGGGGGAGATAGAGTATTGAAGTATCAAGGCAGATATTGTGTCCCAGATGTTGATGGTGTTCAAGGGAGGATCATGGCAGAGGCTCATAGTTCCAGATATTCCATCCATCCAGGGTCTACCAAGATTTACCATGACATGAGAGAAGTCTACTGGTGGAATGGAGTGAAGAAAGACATTGTTGAGTTCGTTTCCAAATGCCCGAATTACCAACAAGTTAAAGTTGAGCACCATAGATCATATGGAGTAGCTGAGAATTTTGAGATTCTAAAGTGGAAATGGAGATAATTAACATGGACTTCATCACAGGTTTACCAAGGTCCCACTGGAAGCATGTCTCAATTTGGCTGACAGTTGATCGGATGACAAAATCTACACACTTCTTAGCGATAAAGACAATAGACATTGCAGAGGATTATACTCAGTTATACATAAGGGAGATTGTTAGATTGAATGGAGTTTCTTTATCCATCATATTAGATAGAGGGGCTCAGTTCACAGCCTAATTCTGGAAGTCCTTTCAGAAAAGCTTGGGTTTAAAGTTGAACCTTAGTATCGATTTTCACACTTAAACTGATGGTCGGGCCAAGCTTACAATACAAACTTTGGAGGATATGTTGAGGGCTTACGTTATTGACTTCAAAGATAATTAGAATGACCACTTGCCTCTGATTGGGTTTGCTTACAACAACAACTTTCATTGGAGCATCCAAATGGCTTCTTATGAGGCCCTCTATAGGAGGAGATGTAGATCGCTGATTAGATGGTTCGAGGTAGGTGAAGCAGGGCTGATTGGGCCAGAATTGGTACATCAGGTTATGGAGAAGGTAAAGATTATCCAAGAGAGATTGAGGACTGCATAGAGTCATCAATTGTCTTACACTGATGTTAGAAGAAGAGACTTGGAGTTTGAGGTCAATGATTGGATGTGCATCACCCATGAATGATGTGATGAGATTTGGAAAGAAAGGGAAACTGAGTCTGAGTTACATTGCCCCTTATCAGATCATAAAGATAGTGGGCAATGTGTCTTAGGAGTTACAGCTACCACCAGAGTTAGCAACCATCCATCCAGTCTTCCTCATTTCTATGCCTAAGAAGTGTTTGGGAGATCTATTCTTGGTTGTGCCTGTTGAGTGCATTAGAGTAAAAGACAACTTGAGCTAGGAAGAGATTCCTGTCCAAATCCTCGATAGTTAGGTTCGCAAGTTAAGAACCAAAGAGGTTGCATATGTAAAAGTGTTGTGGAGAAGTCAATCTGTTGAAGAACCTACATGGGAAGCTGAAGAGGATATGAAGGCCAGATACCCTCACTTATTCATGCTTTCAAATGATGAACTTGATGGTAATAATTAATTTCTACTCTCCGAGATTACTTTCCCATTGTTGAGTTGAGTTCTTATCTAGTAACACCCCACATCTCGCATGTACAAGTTTATGCAAATGAAACATGATATGGCTTGATCAAATTAGCGCCAATTTTTGAAAATGCTTGAATCTCAAAATTAATTGCGATCTGTACGTCTAACGTTTAAGACAAGTGAGTGTATATAAGTTTTAAGTCAAATTAAGGAGATCACAACCTTAAATGAAGTGAGAGAAGTGAGGTTCTTGTAGGACTTAGGAAGCTAGCAGGTGAGTCACCTACTTGCTTAGCTTAAATTTGCTAGCTAGACGGAGACAATACCCGACGTCGAATCTGTCCAAGTCCGATAATGAATAAAGTCCGGGCTAAGGGTGTGACCTGAGCCCACATTTTAGCATCGTAAATAGACAATATTTACAGCCCAAGAAGAATAATAAAAGGTCCCAACTACATCACAACCCACTTGACTAATTAGGCTCAAACTAAGTGAAGAGAAATTAGGAAAATGGGCAAGCAAAGCCCATCAGTTTGCAACCCATTTAGGCCTAAGTGAAAAGGACAAGCTGATGAATCACCACCTTGATAAAATAAGGATAAAAATATAAGAGAAAGTCAGCAAAAAGTTTCTCTTTAAAGTGTCTTACAAGCGGCTCCTTTTAGTCTTTTAACTTAGACAAAAAAATCAGCTTTCCAAAGCTTTCTCTCTACACCTTCTTAACTTTGCAAATCAGCTATAAGGAGACTTTTAGGGTTCCTGGAGAAGCACTACTCCTTAAGGGTAAATGTAAGTAAGAATACTTATGTTTTTAGTATGATTTTCTTACGAAGAACAAGAGACTAGGCTGATTATGTTTATGCTGAAATTTTTGGACATGTGTTTCAAAGATTGTTGTATACTTTTCTTATTTATTTGGAAACTTTTCTCTTCTTGGTTGGTTGGATTATGAAGTAAGGTTTATGATTTAATAAGGTTCAGTTTTATAATTATGTATCAAGGTCGCTGCACTATTTGTTCTATGTAAACAATCGAGTGTTAGTGTGTTATCCTAAGTTTGGTGTTTGTAGTATTTGTAGGCTGATTAATTGAGGACCATTGCCTCACGTCCTCCACCTATTTTAGGAACTATTTTGGGACTATTTTAGGACTGTGTTTTATGCATAAATGTGATGAGAACAGTTTGGTTGAAGTCGATACAAGTTTGGAATGGTTAACATCGAAATGTAGTGAAGGGACACAATGTTATGCTGTCTACTTGTATGTTGTGTGTAATTGGTATGTGTTGTGCTTTGTGGGCTGTTGTGAGACTGTTATGAAACTAAAACAAGTTGCATATTGTATATCAATTGGGATAACAGTTGAGCATTCGGTTGCTCATGTTATACTCAAAATGGTCTAGCAGAATCATTGATTAAACGCCTCCAATTAATTGCTAGACCAATGTTTATGAGAACAAAACTCCCCACTTCATTATGAAGTCATGCTATTTTGCATGCAGAAAATCTTGTGCGGATTAGGCCCACAGGTTATCATAAATTGTCCCCATTACAATTGGCTTATGGTCAGGAGCCAAATATTTCCCATCTTAGAATATTTGGATGTGCGGTATATGTTCCAATTGCTCCACCATAACGCACAAAGATGGGTCCCCAAAGAAGGTTGGGGATATATGTTGGGTATGAATCTCCTTTTATTATAAAATATTTGGAACCTAAGACTGGAAATTTATTCACAGCAAGGTCTGTTGATTGTCATTTTGATGAATCAATATACCCAATATTAAGGGGAGAAGATAAACAGCTGAGGAAAGAGATAGATTCGTATGCAACATCATTATCACATTTAGATCCTCGAATTAATCAATATGAATATGAAGTTCAAAAGATAATTCATTTGCAAAATATTACAAATCAACTGCCAGATGCATTCACTGACCTATTAAGAATTACTAAATCTCATATTCCATATGTTAATGCTCCAATTCGAGTTGATGTCCCAAAAGGATAATTAATTAATACAAATGATTCTAAACCACGCTTGAAACATGGTAGGCCAAAATTGGTTCTAAGGATAAAAATCCTCGAAAAAGGAAAGGAGCAAATAATCAAGATGATCATAATATAGAAGAACTTGCTCAGGGGAGCAAGGAGACATAATAATTGACGAAACCTTAGAGAAGGTTCAGGTGCTTGAAAATGATGAAGAGATCTCAATAAACTATGTCTAATCGAGGAAAATATGGAATAGAAATAATATAATTATCGATGATACTTTTGCTTATAATATTGCTATTGAAATAATACAACAAAATAAGGATCTTGAATCAAAATTTGTCGAGGAATTCGACAGAGAAATGATTGGCCAAAAATGAAAAGATGCTATTCAAGTTGAATTAGCTTCGCTTGAGAAACGTGAAGTTTTCGAACCGATGGTCTGAACACCTGAAGGTGTAAATCCAGTGGGGGTACAAATGGGTCTTTGTGCGAAAGCGACATGAGAAAAATAAAGTCGTAAGATATAAAGCACGACTTGTGCCACAAGGATTTTTGCAAAGACCTGACATTGATTATATAGAGACATATTCTCTTGTGGTGGATGCAATTACCTTAAGATATTTTATAAATCTGGCAGTTCATGAAAAACTTGATATGCATCTGATGGATGTCGTTACAACATATTTATATGGCTCATTAGACAATGACATATTTATGAGAATCCTAGAAGGACTCAAATTGTCTGAAATATATAAAGATTCCCGGGAAAAGTGTTCAATAAGGCTTCGAAAGTCTTTATGTGGGTTGAAGCTATCAGGCCACATATGGTATAATCGTCTTAGCGAATACCTATTGAAAGAAGGGTACAAAAATGACTCAATTTGTCCTTGTGTATGTATTACAAAGTGTGGATCAAAATTTACTATAATAACCAGATATGTTGATGACTTGAATATAATTGAAACTCGTAAAGAACTTTCAAAGGCAGTAGAATGTCTGAAAAAAGAATTTGAAATGAAAGATCTTGGAAAGACCAAATTTTGTCTTGGTCTATAAATTGAGCATTTTACAAATAGTATATTTATTCATCAATCAACATATACTGAGAATCTTTTAAAAAGATTTTATATGGATAAAACATATCCATTAAGTATCCCAATGATTGTGAGATCACTAGATATTAATAAAGATCCATTTCGGCCGTATGAAAACGAAGAAGAACTCATTGGTGCTGAAGTACCATATCTTAGTGCAATTGGTGCATTAATGTACCTTGCCAATAATTCTCGGCCAGATATATCCTTTTCTATAAATTTATTGGCAAGATTTAGTTCCTCTCCAGCACGAAGATACTGGAATGGTATTAAACATATATTCAGATATCTTCAAGGAACTATTGATATGAGACTATTTTATTCAAAAGAGTATCTGCAACTAATTGGTTATGCAGATGCAAGATTTTTGTCTGACCCACATAAAGGGTGATCACAAACATGTTACTTATTTGTGGAGGTACAACCATATCATGGTATTCAACAAAATAAACTATGATAGCTGCTTCTTCAAATCATACAGAAATAATGGCTATTCATGAAGCTAGTCGAGAATGTGTCTGGTTGAGATCAATAACTCAACATATCATGGAATCATGTGGTCTTCCTCTGAAAAGAGATATTCCAACAATATTATATGAAGATAACACTACATATATAGCTCAACTACGAGAAGGATACATCAAAGGTGACGGGACAAAACGTATTTCGCCTAAATTCTTTTTCACTCATGATCTTCAAAAGAAAGGTGAAATAGATGTTCAACAAATCGTTCCAGTGACAATTTAGCAGATATGTTCACCAAATCATTGCCAACTTCAACCTTTGAAAAGCTGAGATACAAGATTGGGATGCGTCGTCTTCGAGATATTAAATGATATTTTTATTAGGGGGAGCAAATATGTGCTGCACTCTTTTTCCCCTAACCAAGGTTTTATCCCATTGGATTTTCCTGGTAAAGTTTTTAATGAGGCAGCGAATAAAGTGTATCATTGCGTGGACATCCAAGGGGGAGCGTTGTAAAATTGATGTCCAAATAAATATTTTCTTTGTCCACATAATATAATTTGTGGCAACATAATTTAAGGTATTTCCATGATAATTTTAAAGTCATTTGCATGGCACTTTTAAGGCCGAAAGCTTGGCAAGTTTAAGGCCAAATGCTTGGCAAGATTAAAGCCAAAAGCTTGGCAAGTTTAAGACCATTATTGATACTTAATCACTAAGTTTTCACAAGTATAAATACCCCCTCATTCTTGTAACAAATGCACAAGTGAGAAAAGAAAGAAATAAGAGTGAATAAGAAATACTACTACTTCTCTTTATATTCCTTCTTAGTTTTACTATATTCTTCATTACTTCACAACAACATTCACAAACTCACGCTTAAATATTCAAACCAACAATGTCAATAACTTGAAATACACTTTAATTCCAACTAACAAAACCCAAATCACAAATTAATTCAAAACTCATTTCAAGATAAAATCCAAAAATACTCATTCACAAATTTAAACCACAATCAAATTTATAGTCTAATTTCACAATACCCAATTTAAACTACAATCCAAAAATCTACATTCACAAAGTCACACTTAAATATTCAAACCAACAATGTCAATAACTTCAAATACACTTTAATTCCAACTGACAAAACCCAAATCACAAACTAATTCAAAACCCATTTCAACCTAAAATCCAAAAATACTCATTCACAAATTTTAACTACAATCAAATTTATAGTCTAATTCAAAAAATTCAATTTAAACTACAATCCAAAAATCTACATTCACAAATTCACCCTAAAATATTCAAACCAACAATGTCAATAACTTCAAATATAATTTAATTCCAACTAACAAAATCCAAATCATAGACTAATTCAAAACCCACTTCAAGTTAAATTCAAAAATATTCATTCAAAAATTCCTACTTCAATACATTTTCCAACAATGATAATCACTTCAAATACACACATTAATTCAAACTAACAAAACCCCCAAATCACAAACTAATTCAAAATACCAACTTTAAACTAAACCCTAAAATCAAAACATAAACTTTCTTCACTGATTCACAATCAATATTACAATATAACAATGACAACAACATATATAAACAAAACTAACAAACAATTCGGATTTTATAATTTTAAAAAATGAAAAGAATCTAAATAATGGCTAACAAATTAAAAGATGAGAAAAAGAGAAGAGAGAGAGGAAGACTTACCTGCTATGGTAGGCTAGACGTTGGGGTGACACCTACGTATTGAGAGGACACGGCGGCGGCGCTTGGGCGACGGGTGGAAGAGCCAAGGGAGATGTTTGAGAGTGAGAGGCGAGTGAGGTTGTTTTTTTTAAGGTTTAGATAATGACTGTAAAATGGGGTATCAGGGGTAATATCTGAATAGGAGCGACGAACGGCGTCCCCAGGTCCGTTGTCCCATTTAAAAATTATTTATTTTATTTAATTAATAACTAATTGTTTAGAAAATAAACTGTGACGGACAATGTCATGCTGTCCGTCGCAATATATTTTTAAAATTATTTCTTTATTAAAATTCATACAATTAAATTATTTAAAGGTTTAATTTTTTTAAAAAAATTAAGCGGCGGACTTCATCACTGTGTCCATCGCAATTTATTAAGAAAATAATAAAAAATCAATAAAGTTTGTCAGAACATTCCGCGAAAAACAAGCGACGGACATATAGTTGCAATCTATCGCTTTTAGTAATTAAAATATTTAAAAAAATAAGAAAGCGACGGACAACGTCCTTTTAGTCCATTGCTTTTTGAAGCAATGCAGTCCGTCGCTTTTTGAAGATCATTTTTCGTGTCCGTCGCTTTTTTCCATCATTTTTTCGTGCAATTTTTAGTAGTGATTGCAGTTTCCAAATCGGTCAGTATCATTGATTTCATCTATAAATGTTCATACCCAATTGATTATCTTTAACCATTTTAATATCACTTAAGAGGCTCTCACCAAGTGAGATTTAGCCACCATTTATCCAGAAAACCTCAAAATAGACAATCGAAACTCAGATCCGATCTTCAACAATGGTGTATTATAAAATTTTCCACCAAAAAACTTTCTACGTTCCTCTTTCGTTATGCTTGGTGATGATGTCTTCATTTATTTATTGAATTTCTTTTGTCTGTTATTCTACAGGTGCGAAACTTTCTCAACATATCTTCGGACATACGATCTCCTGCATCTTGATGGTCTCTTCTCCATCAAAAATCATAGATAAAAGCATTCACACCTCTGGATATGTATTTGGGTTGGTGAAGAAGAAAAACATTACGGACTTAAAATCACTGACTTAAATATTCAATCAAGGGTATAATTGTCATTCTACTTATAAAAAGAATATAATTTCTATATAGTAATATATAACAATGAAAATTTAAATTAATTCTTTTATATGTATAAAATTATTGTAGTACTTCTCCATTATATCTGTACCATGTGGTTTTATATGAAACACAAATAAAAGATATCTTTGTCTAGAAATTTCCAATCACGTTTATAAATAACTCTCAGGTGATTCTCACAGCAACTCATCCTCTTATCCAAGAAATAATGTTGTATCCAACTTGTCTACCCTTCAGGCTTTATATATATATATATATAAGGTAAGTTCTTTGTTAGTTTTTTAAAATTTCTATCATGTTATATTACCATGATAATCGTCCAAGACTTAGGATTTTCTATGTAGTTGTAACTCCCTCATGTGCATCGGAATGCCCCATAAGTAATTTCTCAAATATTTTAAAAATAGTGCGTGATTTCAAAAATTCGACATCATGTTCTTGTTGAGGGGAAAAAATATGTGGGAAAAGGGTAGCCTCCAAATTTTAAAAGACTTGTAGCAAAAAATAATTTTCGCAATGAGGGGCCAACGCAGTGTGCCTGCGCTCCCATAGTACGACACGCCTGGGGCGCTGTTTAGCACAAATTGAAGTGTGTGTCTGTTCCATGTCACGCCTAGGGCATGGACTAGTATAATTTTTCCTCGATTTTCTAGTTTCATCCAAAGGCATTTAGATAATAACCTAATGCCCATTTAAATGTAAAATCCTCCGTTGTTAGCCATTTTTGACTCTAGAACTCACAAAACCCTCTCAAAACCTCTCCACAACATTATCAAATTCTCCATTCAAATTCAAGGATTTCAAGAGCAAGTTTTTGAATTCAAGAACCCAACACAAACCTCAAGTCTTCGCCAACTCAATTTTAAGAAAGTCTCAGATTTAAGTATGTTGGTTTCATTCATGGGCTCCTTCCACCCATGAAGCCAAACCTCCCGTCTTTATCAAGTTTCATGATTTTAGTTTTGAATACTTTATGGACAAACTTTATTATGTATTATAAATATGATTGGAGTTTGGATTCTTCAAGTATTGATTATATATGCATGGATATCTATTGAAAGCTTATTCCATGAATTGATTTTCATCGGTTGAAGCTATGCATGATGTGAACTATGAAAACCATAGAAGATTGGGAACTTTTGTCACGACCCAACCCAGGGACCGTGATTAGTGCCGATTGGGCACCCAGACAAACACTAAACCGGATTTCCAACTATAATAGCTAAGGAATCTACCGAAATTTTGACAGAGTTTCCTTTGTTTTACTGACTAACCGAACCTGCATACAGCAACCGAGCATACAACAAACATCTATGTACATATATATATATATATGCGGGCCGACAAGGTCACCTCTGCGGTAGAACCGCCCAATAAAAGTATCATACATACGTAATCATATCAAAGGTAATATCCCATACCCACATGTATCCACAGACCTCTAAACATACGAATTGAATCATAGGACGGGACAGGGCCCCGTCATACTCTCGAATGTACATAAATGCAAAATACCAAAAATAAGGGTACATGTATATACCAAATGTCTTCTCCTGAGGTAAGGGAGCACTTTGACGGTAGACGAAGATCCTAAGAAGAAGGCTCTCTAATCTGTACGTCGGTACCTGTGGGCATGAACGCACCCCCCCTCCGAAGGAAGGGGGTCAGTACGAAATATATACCGAATATGTAAAGCAGAAAGTACGAAATATAGATGAGAGAAATAATCCAAATAAGAAATATATGAATCAAACCTGTATACAAACATCAAAATAATTCTTTACTTAAAATATCAAAATAATGCATATCAGACAGGAACGATGGAGACCTCCAAACTCGCGCCATACCACAACATAACACCAGAAGTTTCAAATCTCCGAACTCTCCATCACAAGTCCCAACTGTAGTATAGGTGAGCCGAGGCGACGGTGTCACGCACTCACGTCATAGGATAGGTGAGCCGAGGCGAAGGGCCCAAGCTCTCACGTATCATAATGTGTAAGGTCATCAT
>JAABOM020017114.1:0-18872 GCA_011800125.2 Solanum clarkiae | reverse complement strand
TACATTGTCATCAATATGTACTCAAAATATCATTTAGACTCAATGCTCAATTCAATCAAAACTCATTAACATGTCAAATGTTTCCTTTAGAAAAACTCATACTTTACAAATAATCTCTGCATATCACCAAAATATCTCTTAAATCATTATTCATGCTCAACAATTTTATTCATGTAACTTAGTAAAAATATGCTAAAAGAAATCATCAGTATTTAGCATGCTCATGACTATCAAATCTCAGTTTTCAAAATAATGCATAAAAACAACCATAGTCCTCAATTAGGGTTCATGTGAATGAAGACATGAACGTACATCCAAGTAATTACTTAACTTCTAGAAAATTGTATATAGGAATCATTAATACAATAGAAACTTAGTTCAAGAATTAAATCAAGATAATGCTTCAAGAAATCAGGTGTGTTGACTCAAGAACTTTCAACTCTCATCTAAGACCATCTATAAGACACATGGGAGAACAATCCCATGCT
Organism: Solanum clarkiae; assembly: GCA_011800125.2. Taxonomy (NCBI): domain Eukaryota; kingdom Viridiplantae; phylum Streptophyta; class Magnoliopsida; order Solanales; family Solanaceae; genus Solanum; species Solanum clarkiae. The sequence continues at coordinate 18,384 of JAABOM020017114.1, read as the reverse complement.
TTTAGTTTAGCCTTAAATACCTAAAAGGTTGATATCACAATCAAAATTAGATGAATACTAGCTTTCTTAAAGCAAATCCTCAATCTCATTAGTTCCTTTAGAAAGAAAGAATTTGGAAAGGCATTATTTGAAGGGCTTCTTCTTGATTCTTGAATTCTAGACTTAGAATTTTTAGAGTCTTGATGAAGAACCCTGCACTCTTGAAAAAGAAGAATCAAGAAATCTTTTCTTGGGATTCTTGAATTTATATTCTTGAAATCCTATGTTATGGTATAAGGTACTATTAGAGATTCATGAATAGATAAATAAATTTGGGTTGTATAGATTGAAATTTATGAAGAATAACTCACCTTGAGGATGAATCTTGAATGTTAATCCTAATTTAATGACTTTCTTGATGATTCTTGAGCATTTATGTTTAGGAGTGAAGGGAGAGGGTTTTGGTTATGAAAACTAACATTTTATACATTTTGGTACCTTAAATAGACCCCCAAAGGTTTTAAGATAAAAGTACTCTCAAAATAAAAAGAAAAGGGAAAATTAAGCTTGTACCCCATTAAATCAAACTATTTATATTCATATTCTCTTTTACATTTTGTATCCCCATACTATTAAAATTTTGCTCCCTTAATATTAGAATTCCCACGCTGATGTCATGCTGACATCAGCACCTGTTTGTATGATATACCAATAGGGTATATATATACCAACATGGTGTCACAGATGATTAAACTCAATCCTATATGATACCGATATGCTATAAATATACCGACAGCGTATATAACGAATATATTTTCTACTAATTTAGTTTAATAATTTTTTTATTTGTTTCTTTAAAACAAATCCTATATACCAATTGGGTATCAATATACAGCCAGAGTATCACAAAGGATTAAGCTCATTCTCTATGATACCGCTATGTTATACATATACCGCTAGAGTATATTTTATAGTATTATGATGACATCAACATGATGTCAGCACGCGAAATAAAAAGGAGCAAGTGGGTAGAAACGTAAATAGTTTGGATAATGGGTCCATTAAGGGTAAACAGTTTAGATTGGGTTCATTAAGGGTAAATAATTTCAAATTTGGTCAATTTTGTGTACTTTTTCCAAAAGGAAAAAACACGTCATTGCTTATCCAATGAGGGTCTGCGTTTGGTTCGCGATGCGCTCCGGGCGCGGACCTTCAAACAACTCTGCACTCCTTCACTAAAATGGTCATAACTTTCTACTTCAAACTCTGATTAAGTGAAATTAGATACGTTGGAAAGCTAATTCAAATATCTTCGATTTGATATATTATGGGTTATCTAACTCATTATACTTTAAGAGATATGGTAATTTTAAGTTGACCCTTCTATCAACTCGTACGAAAACTTAGGTGGTAGAAATTCTTTGGACTTACCTTGATGTAAAAGATCCTTATGACTCTAAATCACATCTAATATACTTTAAATACTTAGGAATTAATCCTAGCACGTATATACAACCTACAAGTCATTGGGTCACCTAACTTTTATTAAATCTAACATTAGAACTATGACCTCACACTATCTCCAATTCTATTCCCACACTAAGAAATTGACTTTAACATCTGTCTTAAATCAAGAATTATCAATTAAAATCCTATATCATATGAAGGATGACCCAATCTTAGCTAAAAAAAATTGGGGTGTTATATGTCTCCTTAATGATGGTCTTGTTTGTAAACATTGACTTAAATTTGTGGTCCTTGATCCTTAATTTCATAGTATTTGGAGAAACCACAAAATTTTAAATGATTTACATTTCATATCCTTAATTTTGTTGTCGAAATTAGAGAGTAGAGATCTGTCCACACTCGCATGAATATGATCCCCCTACATATAAAATTAACAAACTGTTTGTCACTCTAATTTTATATATAACTTCATTGAAATATGAATATAAAATAGATTAGAAGCAAGTATTAAGTTTTTAAATATACTTTTTCATCCATCAGAATAACCCCTCAAGGGAAAAAGAACAATCAGGTTGATTGTAATCCATATTTTTCCAAAGCCTGATGACACGAACTTTTAATTTTCAGTACATTGACTCACTAATGATTTTGCTAATGAAATCAATAGTAGACGTCATTATATTCTTTTGTTAAAAAAGCAAAAAAGTGTGAAATAAAAGAAACACAGTAAGAACTGTATACCAGAAAATAGATGTGAATACTATATATAATTGTGAATGAAACTCTCCATTCTGATGGAAGTTTTGACATAACTTCCATAGTCGTGGAAGATGAAATAACGTGGATGTAAACTGAACTGAAAAGATAGTTTCTGTGGAGTGTGGGAAGTGTGTAAATTAGTGGGGTATGATTTAGAGGTAAGAATTTTTTTTAATGATTAGCATTATTTAGCATTAGAAAATTAATAATTCTTCACAAATAAAAGATATCCTAAACGTGCTAGAATTTTTATTTTCTTAAAAAAATAAAATGAAAAAAATACAACAAATTGATGTCAACTTTTTAATGTTTTTAAATTTACGTAAAAAAATGTCTTATAATTTAGAAATAGGACATACAACATATATAAAATTTGTGGAAAGGTATTAGGCTTTTATATCAGATACTAGTTTTTAAGACTGTGTATTGCATGGGTCCAATAGATGTTATTTCTCTTGCTTGTTAATAATAATTAATAGAAATGACATTGTAACACCCCGTAAAATTATCAAAACGCCCCTAAAACGTAATCATGCGCACAACACATCTTCCAAAGCTCCGATGAAAAATCCAAGATAGGATTTGCAATCAGCTCAGAAAATCGAGTGAGAAAATGGTCCCGACCTGATTTAAGAGTAACCAAGTCAAAAAATAATTTTTGCTAATTAATGCGAAAATAGTGTCTGTTCGCCCTCCTGACGCGATGCGGAGGGGACGCGGAGACACACTTAAGTTTTTTGTTTTAAATTTTGAGGGGAATTGAATTTTGAAAAAAAAATGCAAAATACACTAGTCTGTGCCCCTGGCATGTCGCGGACTAGTGTATATTTTTTGCAACTTTTTCTTTTAATCCGGGAAGAGCCTTTTGTTCATTTCTGATCCTATCCTATGTCCTAAAACATATTTTACAGGTTGTTTTATACCGATTAAGGGTTCTTAAAATTGATTTTTTAAAAATTTCTATGTAAGAGTTCCTGAGAAAGAAAGCAAGAAGGCCTGGAGGATTAAGAATTTGGGTCCAATTTGTTTGAAGATTTGTACGATCTTCAACCCAGGTATGTAAAGGCTACTCAGACCATGAGATTGTTCTCCCATGTGCCCCCATATGATTGAGTTAGGGTGAAGAGTAGAATGTAATGGGTCTTGTTGTGAATTCTTGAAGAAATCTTAAAAACTATCTTTAATTATTACTTATTTTCTTGAAATCATGATCATCATACTTTTAACAAGCTTTTTCATATACTATTATATGACTATGGGATGTAACTTCTTGTTTAACCAATTAACTGAGCCATTGTATAATCTCTACCTGACTAATTGTTAAAGTCTAATTGAATGAACCTAGGGATTGATGTCTAGAGCCTGGGCTATGTATGTATGTATGTATGATTTCTGTGGTCCGGGTCATGAGATGAGTGTATTGATGGCTCAGGTTGATGATGTGAGTATCTATAGAGTCTAATGGAGATTGAACTTTTCCTTTGAAATACTAAATCCTACTCTTGAGTTGATAGAAGCTGAGATGAAGTAAATGTTTCCTGCTCGAAGAAGCCAGGTGATATAGATCCTTGATTGATAGATAATTTTATGAGCAAGACGAGTCATAGGAGGACAATTAGCACTAAATGGGTAAGAGTGAGTCCCACTCATACTCATTGATTACATGGCCAGTGTAGGAGCGGATTGGACCTTGAAAGCAGATATTTCCTTTGTCCCACAGGGGAGTTAGCAGAATTCTTTAGGATCCCCAAAAGACTCATCCTTTACCTCAGCAAGGTACTGGGAAGATATGACAATGACATCTCTTCGTTGTTTCACCACTGGCTCATAGGTGGTGATTGTTGTTTATAGAAACTCCTAGATAGGTTTCATGCTGATAGTACTCCGAGATTGCTTGATAGTTTGATGTCTTAATGGATAGTGAATTGATAGAGTCATGTTTTTTACTCTGAGTGAGGTTGAGTGATTGATGAGCTAATGTCAGTGTATCTTGTATAGCCTTACTGTTTACTTTAGCCCATTTCACATACAATACATTCCACGTACTAACGCTCCTTTTGGCGGTGCATCATTTTATGATGCAGATTTTGTAGATAGAAGACTTCAGCAACCTAACCATTGAGGTTCAGAGATTTTGTGATTTCCAGACTTGATGAGTCCTCCCCTGCTTTCAGAGGACATATTTATTCTCTATTTTCTACTTTGATGTCATTTATTTTGATTGCTGTAGCCATGGCCTGTCATGGTACCATCATAGACACTAGCTGAAGAAGCTTCATAGACATAGATAGTTGATAGTTGAAGTAGAAGTTGATTCCCTGCTTTTTACTTATGTTGAGATAGTTCATTTACTGATAGCCCTTTTATTTCTTAATATCTTTCGCAAATTGATGGATTGAATGAATGCGATGAGGCTAGGTGGTTCGCTTGGGGGCTAACAATAGTCTTCAAGTGCCAGTTAGGCCTAGGGTACCCTCCTAGGGTGTGACAAACTTGGTATCAGAGCACAAACTTCGAGTGTCCTAGGAAGTCTATGAAGTCGTGTCTAGTAAAGTCTTGTTTATGTGTGTGTTGTGCACCACACTTCATAAGCAGGAGGCTATAGGACATTAGGAAGTGTTACCTTTCTTCTATGATCTGGACTCATGCGATAGAGTTTAATTTTATGGAAATCTCGTTTTAACTTATGCGTTACATGTTTACGGAAAATGCCACCAAAGAGGACAGTCGCACAGAGAGATGTCGCAGCCCCAGCTGCTGAGAACACCTAACCAGAGGTCCCGATCCAACTACTGGCAAGGAGATGGGGATGCCCTGCTAAGACTGTCGAGGTCCCACAGGTGGCCCCTGCTCAGCCCCAGCCAACTCCTAGCATAGAGGCAGAGTTTAGGGGAGCCATCACCATGCTGACTCATTTGGTGGCCTCCCAGGGTAACAACCGAGGTTCTCAATCTTCGAGCTCTAGCTCACAAGAGCCCTCAGCTGCCACCAGACTTAGAGACTTCTTGCAGATGAACCCGCCTGTGTATACGGGGTCGAAGATGGAGGAGGACCCGCAAAATTTTATTGATGAAATGTACAAGTTCCTGAAAGCGATGCATGTTGATTATACTAAGGGAGTGGAGCTTATTTCCTACCAATTGAAGGGCGTTGCTAACATCTGGTACATCCAGTCGGAGGAGAGTAGGGGTGAGAATGCGGAGCCTCAGTATGGGAGGAATTTTAGATTGCCTTCCTTGACCACTTCTTTCCTTAAGAGTTGAGGGAGGCGAAGGTGGATGAGTTTGTAAACTTGAAGCAAGGAGGAATGACAGTGAAAGAGATAGTCTAAAGTTTTTTAAGCTATCTAGGTATGCTCCCAAAATGGTGCAAGAGATGAGGGCAAGGATGAGGAATTTTATGTCTAGTCTGGGCAGACACTTGCAGAAAGTGTGTAAGGCAGCTTTGCTGATTCGCAGCATGGACATCTCTAGAATAATGGTGTATGCCCAACAAATGGAGGAGGATTAGAGGAAAGATAAAGAGGAGCAAATTAACAGGAAGGAGAAATTAGCTGGGTATGAGCCTAGCCAGCAGAGACAAAATAAGGGTGACAAGTCCTACTTTAAGAAGAGATCATCTCATCATGCACCTTCTATAGCAAGTTCCCCCGTTCAGCCAAACAGGTACGACTAGAAATCTCAGGGTTACCTGAACTACAGGGCTCATGGTGCACAATCTCAGGCTAGTGTGACCCAAGGTGTGAGGGGGAAAGCCACTTTATGACAAGTGTGGTAAGCTTTACTTGGGTGAGTGTCATGTGGAGAGAGATGTTTGCTATTTATGTGGTCAGACCGGTCACTTCAATTAAGAGTGTCCAAAGAGGAGACGAGGTGAGGGGAGCAACAAGCCACAGTCATCCACAGCCCCTCTAGTAGGCAATTAACAGAGGGGTGCTACTAGTGGTACAAGAGGCAGTACAAACTGCCTTTATGCTATGGGTAACCAATAGGAATTGGAGGCTAAACCAGATATTGTCACGGGTATGCTTCAAGTCTTTACCTTTGATTGTTATGCATTGTTTGATCTGGGTGCCACTTTGTGTTTTGTGACCCCCTATGTGGCTAATAAGTTTAGGATTCTTCCAGAGTGTTTGCTTGAATCTTTTTCTGTTTCCACTCCTATTGGGGAGTCTATATTAGCTGAGAGAGTTTACAGGGATTGTGTAGTGTCCATTTATCATAAAGACACCTTAGTTGACTTGGTAGAATTAGAGATAGTTGATTTTGATGTGATGCTGGGTATGGATTGCCTTCATGCCTGTTATGCTTTTGTTGACTGTAGAACCCGAATTGTTAAGCTTCAATTTCCTAATAAGACTATTATAGAGTGGAAAGGGAGTTCTGTTACACCTAAGATCAAGTTTATTTCTTATCTTAGAGCCAGAAAGTTGATCTCTAAAGGTCGTATTTACCACCTCGTGCGAGTCAAATCTGATGAGATTGAATCTACTACTCTTGAGTTCGTCCTGATTGTGAATGAGTTTCCTGACGATCTACCTAGAGTCCCTCCTGATAAGGAGATTGACTTGGGGATTGATGTTCTTCCCGAGACCAAACCCATTTCAATTCCACCTTATAGAATGGCCCCCGCGGAGTTGAAAGAATTGAAAGAACAATTGAAACACTTCTTAGAGAAAGGTTTCGTAAGGCCTAGTGTCTTAGCTTGGGGTGCTCTTGTCCTATTCGTGCATAAGAAAGATGGGTCTCTCAGAATGTGTATAGACTAACGACAACTAAACAAGGTCACCATCAAGAATAAGTATCCCCTCCCTAGGATAGATGACCTCTTCGACCAACTTCAGGGTGCTACTTGTTTCTCCAAGATAGACCTCAAATCAGGTTACCATCAGTTGAAGGTGATGGAAAGTGATATACCAAAGACAACCTTTAGGGTACGGTATGGCCATTTTGAATTCTTGGTCATGTCCTTCGGGTTGATGAATGCACCTACAACTCTCATGGATTTGATGAACAGGGTATTCAGACCTTATTTTGACATGTTCGTGATCGTATTTATTGATGATATTCTGGTGTATTCAAAGGATGAAAGGGAGCATGCTAATCACCTTAGAGTGGTTTTTCAAATGCTCGAAGATCATGAGTTGTATGCAAAATTCTCAAAGTGTGAGTTTTAGCTCAAGATTGTGGCCTTCCTAGGCCATGTTGTTTCGGTAGATGGTATTTGGGTGGATACTCAGAAGAATGAGGTGGTTAAGAACTGGGCTAGACCAACTTCTTCGACGGAAGTAAGAAGCTTCTTGGGTTTGGTAGGGTGCTACCGTAGATTTGTTGAGGTCTTTTCTTATTTGTTAGCACCATTGACTTAGCTAACTCAGAAGAAAGTCAAATTTCAGTGGTCTGAGGAATGTGATAAGAGTTTCCAAGAGTTGAAGACTAGATTGACTATAACCCCAGTTCTGAAGTTGCCCGACGGGATGGGAGACTTCGTGATATACTGTGATGCAGCTAAAGTTGGATTGGGCTATGTATTTATGCATAGAGGGAAGGTGATAGCTTATGCTTCCTTGCAACTTAAGGTCTATGAGAAGAATTATCCAACTTACGATCTCGATTTGGCTGCGGTGGTATTCGCACTTAAGATTTTATGTCAATATTTGTATGGAGAGCATATGGACGTGTTCACTGACCATAACAGCTTGTAGTACCTGTTCAGCTAGAAGGAGCTCAACCTGCGACAGAGGAGGTGGTTAGAGTTATTCAAGGATTATGACATGAGCATTCTTTACAAGCCAGGTAAGGCTAACATTGTTGCTAATGCTCTTAGCAAGATGTCTATAGGTAGTACTGCCCATGTGGAGGATGGGAAGAGAGAATTAGCCAAGGAAGTACATAGATTGGCTCGATTAGGAGTACAACTTGAGGAGAAAAATGAAGGTGGGATCAATTTAAAATGGTTCTGCTTCATCCTTAGTGTCATAAGTGAAAGAATAGCAAGACCAAGACCCTATCTTGTTCTAATTGAAAGAAATGGTTCACAAACACAAGGTGATGGTTTTCTCCAAAGGGGGAGATGGGGTGTTGAGGTATCAAGGGAGATTGTGTGTACCCATTATTGATGACATTCGAGATAGGATCATGGCCGAAGCTCATAGCTCCATATATTCCATTCACTTCGGTTCCACCAAAATGTACCACGACTTGAGAGAAGTCTACTGGAGGAATGGGATAAAGAAAGACATTGCTGAATTTGTCTCTAAGTGCCCTAACTATCTACAGGCCAAGGTTGAACATTAGAGATCATGTGGATTAGCTCAGAACTTTGAAATTCCTGAGTGGAAGTGGGAGATGATCAACATAGATTTTATTACCTATTTACCAAGATCCCAAAAGCAGCATATTCAATATAGGTGATTGTTGATAGGATGACTAAATCAGCTCACTTTTCGCAGTCAAGTCCATTAATACGGCTGAGGAGTATGCCCGATTGTACATTCATGTGATTGTAAGGTTGCATGGGATTTCGTTGTCCATCATTTCAGACAGAGGAGCTCAATTTACCTCTTAATTTCGGAGATCTTTTTAGAAAGGATTTGGTACAAAAGTACATCTAAGCACAACTTTTCACCATTAAACAAACGAGCAGGCAGAGCGCACCATTCAAACTTTGGAGGATATGTTGAGAGCTTGCATCATCAACTTCAAGGGTAATTGGGATGACCATCTACCTTTGATTAAGTTCGCGTAGAATAATAGCTATCATGCCAGCATTCAGATGGCCCTTTATAAGGCATTATACCGGAGGAGATGTAAATCGCCGATTAGCTGGTTCGAGGTTGGTGAAGCTAAATTGATCGGACCTGATCTTGTCTACTAGTCTATGGAGAAGGTGAAAGTCATTAGAGAGAGGTTGAAGACATCACAGAGTAGTCAAAAGTCTTACACAAATGTGAGGAGAAGAGACTTGGAGTTTGAGGGGATGGTTCTGTGTACTTGAAGGTGTCACCCATGAAGGGCGTTATGAGGATTAGTAAAAAGGGGAAGTTGAGTCCACATTGGAAGATATCAAATTGTAAGAAAGATTGGGAAGGTCACATATGAGTTGGACTTGCTTTTCGAGTTAGATGGAGTTCACCAGGTGTTCCATGTGTCAATGTTAAAGAAGTGTTTGGGAGATCCTGCCTTAGCAATTCCTATTGAGAGTATGAGAGTGAAGGATAGACTGTCTTACGAAGTTCCAGTTCAAATCCTTGATTGATAAGTTCGTAAGCTGAGGAACAATGAGATAGCCTCCGTCGAGGTTCTATAGAGGAATCAATTTGTGGAGGAAGCTATATGGGAAGTTGAGGAAGCGATGAAACTCAAATACCTGCACCCATTCATTCCAAATAATGATTACGTCAAAGATAATGTCCCTATCCTTAACCCTATTAAAGTTCCATTCTTCAATTTGATGCGTTGAGTCTAGTTTCTGAGTCTAATACAGAGATAGATTGGTGATGGATAGTTGAGAGTTCGAGAGTTCCTGAGTGAGGATTGAGATGAGTTCTGAGGTTACTCATGCTTTTATTCTACTTTACTCATCATTCGAGGACGAATGACCCCAAGGGGGAGATGTTGTAACACCTCATAAAATAACCAAAATGCCCCTAAAACATAACCGTGCACAGGAAGAGTCTTCCAAAGCTCCGATGGGAAATCCGAGAATGGATTTACGATTAGCGCGAAAAATCAAGTGAGTAAATGGTCTCAACCTGATTTAAGAGCAACTGGGTCAAAAACTATTTTTCGCTAATTAATGCAAAAACAATGTCTGTCCATGTCCTGATGCGACGTGGAGGGGATGCGAAGACACACTTAAGTTTTTTTTAAAAAAAATTTCAACGGGAATTGAATGTCAAAAAAAATTTGCAAAATACACTGGTCCGTACCCCTGGCGCGTCGCGGATCAGTGTACAATTTTTGCAACTTCATTTAATTCAGGAAGGGCCTTTTGGTCATTTTTCATCCTATCCTAAGTCCTAAAACGTGTTTTACAGGTTGTTTTATACCGATTAAAGGTTCCTAAAATCTATTTTTTGTGAAATTTCTATGTAAGTGTTCCTGAGAAAGAAAGCAAGAAAGCTTGGAGGATTTTCAGGTCCAATTTCCTTGAAGATTCGTAGGATCTTCTTCCCAGGTATGTAAAGGCTACTTAGACTTTCTTCTCCCATGTGCCCCCACATGATTGAGTTAGAGTGAATAGTAGAATGTAATGGGTCTTGTTGTGAATTCTTGAGAAATCTTAAAAACTATCTTTAATTATTACTTATTTTCTTGAATTGATGATCATCATACTCTTAACAAGCTTTTTCATGTACTATTGTACGATTATGGGATGTAGCTTCTTGTTTAACCAATTAGTTGAGCCATTGTATAATCTCTACCTGACTAATTGTTAAAGGCTAATTGAATGAACCTAGGGATTGATGTCTAGAGCTGGGCTATGTATGTATGCATGATTGCTATGGTCCGAGTCATGAGATGAGTGTATGGATGGATGAGATTGATGAAGTGAGTGTCCTTAGAGTCTAAGGGAGATTGAACTTTTCCTTTGAAATACTAAATCCTACTCCTGAGTTGATAGACGCTAAGATGAAGTGAGTGTTTCCTGCCCAGAGAGGCTAGGTGATGGAGATCCTTGACTAATAGACAGTTTAATGAGCAAGTCAAGTCATGGGAGGAGTATTAGCACCGAAATAGGTAAGAGTGAGTCCCACTCGTACTCATTAACTATGTGGCTTGCATAGGAGAGGATTAGAACGTGAAAGAATATGTTTCCTTTGTCCCCTAGAGGACTTGACAGACTTCTTTGGGATCCCCGACACACTCGTTCTTTACCCCGCAAAGTACTACGCGGATGTGGCAATGGCATCTATTCCTTGTATCATTGTTAGCTCATAGGTGGTAATTGTCGGTTATAGAAACTCCCAGATAGGTTTCATGTTGATAGTACTCCGAGATTACTTGATAGTTTGATGTCTTGATGGATAGTGATGTGAAAGTCTTGTTCCTTACTTTGAGTGAGGTTGAGTGATTGATGAGTTGATGTCAGTGTATCTTATATAGTCTTACTGTTTACTTTAGCCCATTTTACATACAGTACATTCCATATACTAACGCCTCTTTTGGCACAGCATCATTTTATGATGCAGATTCCGTAGACAGAGGACTTCAGCAGCCTAACCGTTAAGGTTCAGAGATTTCGTGATTGCCAGATTTGGTGAGTCCTCCCCTGCTTTTGGAGGACATACTTATTCTCTATTTTCTACTTTGATGTCATTTATTTTGATAGCGGTAGCCATGGCCTATCATGGTACCATCATAGATACTAGCTATAGAGGTTTCATAGACATAGACAGTTGATAGTTGAAGTAGAAATTGTTTCCCTATTACTTATATTGAGATCGTTCATTTACTGATAGCCCTTTTATTTCTTAATATCCTTCGCATATTTATGGATTGAATGAATGTGATGAGGCTAGGTGGTTCACTTGGGGGCTAGCAATAGTCTCTGAGTGCCATGTCATGCCCTGGGAGGGTACCTTAGACATAACCAGCGCTCAGAGTCTATTGGTAATCCCCAGGCGAACCACTTGTCATCATCACATTGATTCATTCATACATTCTATTGATCAGCGGAAGAACATAAAGGAAGTAAATGGGCTCATGTCCTCAAATCTCAAAAAAAAATATTATAATAAAAACTAGTAGAAAAGAAACTAGCTCATAGTTTTATCAATCAACAATCTGACTCTAGCCTATGAAGTCTCTATCACTATCAAGTGGTGCCAATGATAGACATATGGCTACCTCAATCAAAATAAAGCTAATCAATCTAACTCTAAAATGAGATGGAATAAATATAATAAATCCTCCGAAGTAGGGAAGGCTCACCAATCCGCTGCACGTCTCAAATCTTCAATGATGCACCTGTTGATGGTCTCTAGATCTTGTATCTACATCATGAAACGATGCAGTCCCAGTAGGGGACGTCAGTACGTGGAATGTACTGGTATGTAAAATAGCTGGGTGAAACCGAAACAGGGAGAATAATATAGAAACAATATCAGCTCAATATAGAAAACAGTCAACATGTCAAATGTCTATCTAAAGAAAGAATAAAAAGTAGAAGTGACCCATCAACCAATCAACTCATCAATCAAGTTAGGCTCATCTCAAAAGAACTCAACTCAACTCATCTCATCTCGACTCAGATTACTCAATTTGGGAACTTTCTGGGAGTTTCTCTAATTCGACAACAATCACTTATGAGCCAAGTGATTGTACAACAATCACGCTGATGTTGCCACAGCCATTCTGTACTTGACAGATAAAGAACGAATCGAAACAACGTGGACAAGTACAAACGAAGACAGCAGATAATAAGTCCTCTATTGATTTCGGGTACTCCTAATCAGAGGGGACCTCATCATGAGATGATGGGAATGTCCCTGATCCTTACCTACACTCAGCTACGTAGTTTGACAAGTGCGAGTTGGTTTAACTCTTACTCTTTCGGTGCTCGATACTCCTCCCATGACTCAATGCTCATAAAACAATCCATCCAATCAAACTATCTCAATTCAATCATCTCAATCAGCCTCATGGAGGCCCAATCTCTCAATCAATATCATAGAGACCCTACTTATCTCACAACTCAACACTCAACCAACAACTTAAGGATTAGAACAATAATTAGGGAACAATCGAATAGACCAATCTTTAGAGTTCATTTATGGAGACTCGAGGGGCTATCAAGTTCCAGTAACGCATCATCATTCTCACATCACAATCAATTATTCTCACTCAGGGCCCTAAATTTAATCTCTATCTTCTTTCATGAGATCTTTAAGAAAATAATAAATAGAGTTTGTGCAATAATTCATGTAAAAACGTTCAATTCAAGAAAATAAGTTTATGATGATCATCAACACACAAAAATACATGTAGTAAATATGATTTCTTAAGAAAATAATCAAGAATCATGCATGTAAACTCAAGAATCTTCAACTCTAGTCTAAGGCCATCTATAAGACACATCGAAGAATAATATCATGATTTTAGTTTAGCCTTACAAACCTGAGATGGAGATTTAATGATCAATCTTCAGGAATACTCTTTGAATTTCCCCCAATCAAGCTTCTCTCATCTCATCTCTCAAGCCCTAATCTTCGAATTTTTTGAAAAGGACTTAGAATAAGGTTTAAGAGCCTATTTATGCTTCAAAACGACCTAATGACGTAATTTGAATTTAGGAGGGGTTGGGAATTGACCCGAATGCCCCTCAAATTAAAAGAAAAAATTTCAACTTTGTCGCAGACTGGGCACGCACTAGTTTATTTTCTGACTAGAAACTCAAAATGGGTTGAAAAAACTATTTTTCTATGAAATACACATAAAATGCATTTCGTGAATGTGATTTATGTGTAATTTTCCATAAATCGTTTTCTGATTGATTTTTTCAATTCTCGTCGAAAAAATTAAAAAAATATATAAGTGTAGGTCCGTGTCCCAGGTGCGTCGCGCCTCGGGCGCGCATTGACATTGTTTGAGAATTAATTATGAAAAATTATTTTTTGACTCGATTGCTCTAAAATATAACCAAGACCATTTTCTCACTCAATTTTTCGTGCTGATCGCAAATCTGGACTCGAATTTTCTATCAGATCTTGAGAAGATGCGTTATGTGCATGATTCCATTCTAGGGGTATTTCAGTAATTTTACCGCATGTTATATCATCTCTCCCTTGGGATCATTCGTCCTTGAATGATGAGTAAAGGTGGATATCAAGGCACGAATAGACTCAAAACTCATCTCCTCATTCACATCTATCAGTCGAACTCTTGATTCTTTCTCAATCAACTCTATTTGAACTCAAGCATAGACTCAGGAAGAGACAATCAATTTAGTTAAAGGTAAGGAAATTACCTTTTAATATTCTTATCATTAGGCACAAATAACAATCAAGACTCCTTTTAATACTCAATCAACCAATCTAGACAGTCACAAGTCACTCAGAATAGACAAATCGGTTAAGATCAAGAGTAGAGATACTCTTTTAGACATTTTCACTATCAAACACGAGTGGAATGCTGAAATTCAATCAATTTGAGACGTTTAAACACTTCGACAATCAGTCTTTCGAACTCAAGAAGGAAACCATCCACTCTAATCGAGAATGGGACCTCCGATACATAAGACTCTATGTACAACTCTGAAGCTTAGCACCTTATCTCAATTATGCTCCTATTCATGACACTCTACTCTATCAACTTAAACTTATAGCTCCTATTCAACTCTCTACCTATACACATCCTCTTATTCCATTCAAGCCTACTTCTTAGCCTCAAGGTGCTACCCTTAAGATGATTATATGGATACAAAGCTAATCCTCAATACTTAGCTCTACACTTCCACAGGGACTTTTATTAAAAGATCACTAATCCTCTTCACTACTTCACTATCATGAAGTCTTCGATAGTTTGTCATCATACTCACATAATAACAACCACGTATTCAAGCTTATCACTCTACCCACTTCAACTTTGTCTTAGAATTTTCAAGCCTACTTAGCACTTCTACCTCTACCATGCAATGAGCTCCCACTCAAATACACAATAACATACTCTTACCCATCTGTTGCACGTAATAAGGTCTCATCTCTCTCTTTCTCCCTATCTCTACCCCTACATGACACAAGTACAACAATAATGTCACAATAAGGGTACATTTACTCCTCCTCATCTACCCTCATTCTCCAGCTTCTACTATCATCATCACTAATTGGACCAAGGGGAACTCATCATCCCCCCTCCCCCGGAGAAACCCTAACTACTACTACTCTCTATGCAAAATAAGCATGAATATCATTAGAATTCAAATACTCATTCTCATGAATAGACTTCGAACACAATGTCTAGAGTTCAACTTTATCTCCAACATCATTATTAGACACGAATACTATCAAAGACTTGTATATTCAAGTATGTAGAGGCTCAAAAGGATTATCAATTCGAAGATAGATACTCAACTCCCTTATCATATTTCAGGAGGACTCCTTCGATCCCATCATCCATAACTCGTCTACTGTCGTCAATACTTCTATGAAGACTAGAAAGCTGGATTACTCGAAGAGCTTGGAACGAAAGATCATTAGCACAATTCAATCGAGAAATCTTATCTAAGAACATTCATAGATTACAATCTCTCTCGTCTATCGAGTCTCATTCTGTGTTAACAGAACTATGCATAGTGTAAAAATCAAGTCACATCACATTCAACATGGGACTAGAAACTCTTAGATTCATGGGAGTAAGATCAAGATTAATGAATGAATTCATCGCTTCTTATCCTCAAAACTCAGCATGATCGCGAAGCAACATGATGTGCATGGGACTAAGCCATAGGTATGAACAGTCATACACCCGAAGGAAATGAAATGTTACCTCAACTGAAGTATAAGGACTATATGAGGCGGAAAAGAATTGATATCTCATCTTGATCATCCTATCACAATCCAAAAACTCAAGATCTACTTTGATTCCTCATGTTATTATCTCCCCCTTAACTCTCAAGCTCCTCTCTCTAAATTTGTGAATCAATTTCCTCTACTAGGCTATAAGCATATACCTCCACATAGTTAAGGAATCGCTATCCACAAGAATATGCATCTTAAAACCCTTCTCTTATTCTATAGTCACATACATATAACTAGCCACTCAGACTCCTTTCAACGATATCACTCTTAGCTTCCTTGTGTCTCTATGGAACTCTCTCTCTCTCTCTCTCTCTCTCTCTTTTCTCTCTCTCTATTTGCTACTCTTAGTGGCGTACATGATCATTTACCATAATTATTACACTCTAAAATCTTTTTTTTTGCCTGCTAATGTTCAACCACTGTGCTCTCATAAACTTATTAGTATAAGACTTAGACTATTATGGAGAACTAATCATCCTCTATTCATATGCCCCAATCACGTAGCTTCTTGTGATGATAAAGATTACTTATATCAGCCTACTCCAAATCAACAACTCAAATATACTTTTCGGATTCTCATAACAGTCATAACTTAGAGCCTCACCCATATGTACACAACCATGGTTACATATCCTAAACCTCTTAAACCTCCTCTTTCCTAGTGTTTCTCCCTTAATTTACTATCTCCATCTAGGGATACTTCAACTCTACTCCTAGCACCATTGAATACACACTACAACAAAACTCTTAGGTCAAATCTCCAACAAGGACCATCACTATCATCATGCTATCTCCTCTTTAACACTACTCCTAAAAATTTCAAGCTTAGGGTCTAGTACTAACATGTGCATCCATCACATACCTCTTTAATATCGACTTGCAATTGCTAGGTAAAAATTTAGGGAACATAATGCTACTAAAATCTCATAGCAAGTAATTAATCAACACATTCCCTCTTCACAACTCATGTACCACTCACTCGTTCATTATACCTCCTTATCTGGCTAACCTTATAAGTCTATGAATATCATGAACTCTCACATACAATCATAAGCCTAATTTTGATCTATCACATAAAAAGTACTCTTTTCCCTTTTTTAAGAGCTACACTTCACCCTCAATAGTATGAACACTACAACACATCAACATACACTTCTTTCTAGTTTGGGGCACGCTCTAACATATTCTAACACTAACTCAATCTATATATATACCTCATCTCATCATGGCAATCATAGGATACTTTTGACTTTTTCATCACGCTTATGGCCATCGACTCATCCCTGCAATAGTTACCTAACGGATACATATCTCTAACTATAAGCCTCAATCAGTCATCACTCTTGCTATCTCGTTAAAAGAACACAGGCATATCTCAATACCAACGAACATAACCATGCACGATAAGAGAGAATAAATAAAGGAAAGTTTCCTAATAGTCTCCATAGCCTCTCAAGGATAAGTATAGACGTCTCCATACCGATCCTTGAAACTCTACTTAGACTCAGCTTGTATGCATATGAGACCTATGAACCTAGGCTCTGATACCAACTGTCATGACCCAAAAATGGGTGTGATGGAACTCGTCTTATCCCACAAAGAAAAGTCATCCTACAACCCAACTATAACATTAAAAATGCGAAATTATGATAAAATAAAAGTTCAATTACGGATAATAAGTCAACTTAATGAAAAACCTCCAAAACCTAGTTGTCACGTGCACAAGCTTCTAATGTATCACAATAGATTCGAAAGGAAACACAAGTATCAAACGACATTGTCTCTAGAATAGAACAAAATCATAAATAGGAGTAAGAAGTCAGCTAGGATGGCAAACAACCTCTCACAATCTCCACAGGAAGCCACAGACAAGGAAAGTAGAGAATATCACGATAATCTGGGCTCGCAACCTACAAAATTGTTGTAGTAAGGGGTGAGTACAAAACACATGGTACTTAGCAAGTAAACTACTAAACACAAAATTAAGTAAAATAGAATACAGGTTCCCCCAACGCTCCAACCAAAGCCCTACAACTACAACTTGTATAAAATCAACCCAACATGATAGTCCACAATGTAAATAGTATATAGCTCAATAACCGCACCAACTATTATATATCAACAACACTAGGGATCAAGTGCATCTATCATAAGTTTTACTAAAAGCACTCACACATTCATAAATGATGACAAGGTGTAATGCAATGCAATGCAATGTCACGTAAAATGATGCATATTTGTCCTAGTGATACACATCTGCTGTCTCACAGTCCAGGACCTATGGGTGACTTCTAGTCCATGCGTTTGTCGCGGCGTGCGACACAACTCTCGAATCATAGTATCCACCGCAGGGTGCGACATGACCCTCAAATCATAGTATCCATCGCAGCGTGCAACATGACCCTCGAATCATAGTATCTGTCGCGGCGTGTGACACGACCCTTGAATCATAGTATTTGTCGTGGAGTGCGACACGACCTTTGAATCATAGTATCCATCGCGATGTGTGACACGACCCTCGAATATGGTACATCCTCTTTAATTCTCATTCTTTTTCAGTCCACAACATCCTTATCACAAAAGTCAATGCAAATAGGCATGTTTACATAATAATGAGAAATGTCTTATTTAATACAATACACAGTTCACAACAACATAGT
>JAABOM020017093.1:0-18875 GCA_011800125.2 Solanum clarkiae | reverse complement strand
GGATCTAGTCTGGTCTAGTGCAACACTTTATATAGACTATATCATATAAATAAGCTCATTTCGTCATTATATAGTCATTCATCTCATATCTCATGCTTTGGACCTTCAACTCCTCAAGAAACCACATCCGGATATTTTATGAAACACTTAAAGAGTGTGTAATGGTAGTATAAAACCATAAAATATTGAGACAAAATCATGCAAAAAAATCTATTATAAAACCATCAATAAACATCGTGCAACATCCTCAAGCAATATGCATCAAAACCCTCATCAAATCTTACAATAGATCCAAGATTTATAGCTCAAAACATAGCAAAACAGTCATACCTTTAAATAACTTTAACATGGTATGTAGTGAATTTCATAATATGCAAGCCAATTTGTAAATCAACTCTAAATCATGCAATTTGAGTAAAAAGAGGCTTGGGTATCATGGGTAAAAGGACCCTACATACTTTAGCTTGGAGATGAACTTGGTGAAGATTGGAGATGGAGCCTTGAAGCTTGAAGAAGAACCTTGAAGGAAAACCTTAGCTTGGGATAAGTGTTTGAGACTTGAATTTGGGAGTGAAAATATTGCCAATTGTTTGAGTGAGTATTGGGGAGTATTCAGGATTATATGAGGGTGAAATAAGGCTAAGTATAGGTGAAAACATGTATGGGAACCCTTGGCCCCAAGACCCAAAGTCTTGGACCCAAAAACAGAAAAATGCTCAAAATAAGGCACTGGGGTGTCACGCTAGTGTTGCCGAATACACACTAGAAATTGCATTCTTGAATTTTCGTAACTGCTAATTCTTTGCTCTTAAATTGGAGTTAGACCCTTTTCATCTGATTTTGATCCCCTGAACAATAATATGAAGTCAGATCTTTGAAATAACTAAGATTTTTAGATATATAAAAATTACGATTCCGGGCACTTTCGAGGCACATTTTCGGGTACTTTTTGGGATGGTTTCAATATCTCCCCCTTGGAAAAATTCATCTCGAATGTAAAAGAAAAGTACATGACAAGACTAATCATTAGCAAATCAGTCCTAACAAGAATGCAATGTTACATTTAAAACACCATTTTCAAAAACTCAACATAAGTGTTAAATCGTCATAAATTTGCCAACTTAGCATGAATGCATATGAATGGCATAGGGACTGAAACATAAGAGTTGGAATCATAGAAAAGGACTTGACATGTTATCATAAGCTTGAATAGAATGAAAGAGGTATGGATATTGCTTCTTCATGCCCGCACCGGCTCCCCAATAGACATATACGAATGGACGACTCCACCAACAGGGCCTTAATAAATACCACATCGACATTAGCCAACTTCTTCACTCATCCATCCACACCTTCACCGGGACCCTTTCCTAAGTCAACTTATCCTCCACATCACCCATAATTTCAAAAAGTTCCATATCACTAAAGTTACCAACACATCTCAGCCACTTAGAAGCATAACAAACCAGATAAACCATACCCTTACCATAGGCAATCCCCAAACTCATGCAACCTTACCAACCTCCCTCTACATCCTTATAAGGACTCACTATCCCCAACTCAATTGTCAACTCTAAATACACCTAACCCACTTGGTACCATAACCACCATCTCCCCTTTGGGAGACAACCTCCACTCCATCATCTTCTAACCCAAAACTTCCAATTCTAATAAAGGCAGGATCAAGGCCTTGCTTAAACTAGACCTCTTAAGCCAAGAAGATTTGGAACCATCAAGAACACTATAGTACCATTCTCAACTTCCTTCAACCTAACGCCCTATTTAGCCAACCTATGGACTCCACTAGTCACCTCTTTACCACTATTACCATAACACGAGAATACCCATAAGAACCATTTAGAGAACCAACAACGACACTAGCCTTATCGGGAAAAATAATGCACACTCATTTCTTAATCCTTGAAGAATTCTAACCACCTTCTTGCTACCCACAATGAACAAATATCACATCTGGCCAACAACCTCTCATCTTCCAAAACTTGCAACACTACCCCCGAATGATCTGCAAGCTCCAAACAAATCAAACCTCATCACTAGAGACCACCAAAAACATATCACGGAAAGTTTTTAAGACCCTATTCAAGAAGCGCACAACACATCAGTGCGTAAGTCCACCAAACAATCCCATCAATACTAATAATGCTCACTCCTAGTTCAAAAAGATGCTTAGGGATATCACCTGCCCTCATCCTCACTTGGGGACAAAGATCGACCGTTAAATTAACCTTAGAGAAAGGACTAACCTATTGTAGTTTTCCAAATAGATAAACCATCCTCAACCATCATGTTACAACCTTAAGGGTTCTACACTCATTGGAAGAATACTATGCAAGTAGCCCAAATTGCCCCAAGACCTCGAACCCGACAAGCTAAGCTCAACCAAGATCACTAGACGAGACACTATGCAACAAGAATATGGGTCAACCTTTATAGACCTCTACTAGCCACAATAGACTTACGTAATCATCCGGGATACCCATACCCATATGAATCCTACTGGCACCAAGGAATGACATAAGAAATAGCAACCTCCGAACCTATCAAATCACCCCATTCAAAACGTTGATCATAACATTGACCTTACTTATTGCCAACTAAGTCATAGGAGAAGTAACAGAAGATAACCTATTGACAACCCTTGGTATTAGCTTGCTAAGCCCAAGAAGCTCCTCATTTCCGATGGGTTCAAAGGTCTAGGCCAATCTCTAATCACCTTCGTCTTACTAAGTTCCACCTTAATACCATCATCCGACATCACACAACCTAGGAAGGCAACCCCTTACAACCAAAATCCCCATTCGTCCTATTTATTGTCCAACCTTCTTCCTTAAACTTTCTAGTACTACCCTTGAATGATTCACATGCACTATCTCATCAGGGAACACA
This sequence comes from Solanum clarkiae, assembly GCA_011800125.2. Classification (NCBI taxonomy): domain Eukaryota; kingdom Viridiplantae; phylum Streptophyta; class Magnoliopsida; order Solanales; family Solanaceae; genus Solanum; species Solanum clarkiae. Next base: position 15,968 of record JAABOM020017093.1, on the reverse strand, counting down.
AACCACCATATCATCACCAAAGCCTACATAAGACTATTAGAGTAAGGACTAAAAGATCTTATTCATGAGACTTATAGGCATCGCCTGTGCATTAGTCCAACCAGAGAACACCACCCCAAATTCGAAATATCGAAAAGGGACATTCAAGGCCTCATCTACCACCACCAACAATTCTATAAACAAAACAACTTAGGTTCAACATCTCCAATTCTCACAAGATAATAAATGCCACCCTTTAGAGACCAATTGCACCTTAAGACCATAAATGGACCTTCCTATCTTGCTACCATTTGCTAACCTCCCACTCAAGGACGACTCATTAGGGATTCGGGATATAACTCTATGGGTCCTATGGGTCCAACCATCCATGAATAAACAACATGCATGCAACCATTCCCTTCCTATAGTGACATCAAAATCTACCATACCAACTCTGACAAGCCACAAAGCAAAACCTAATGCAATACATACCCAGATCCACAACTATAAACCTTCTAGAAACTATATACTCAACAAAAGGATAAAAACCAAAGGTCCACATGACAACTTGGGCACATAAGAAGCCCCACTGGCAACCAAAAAGAATTGAGAATAAATAATGGCACACCGGGCTTTCTAATGCATGCACAACATAGCCAAAGAAACTTCAACGTACCGGTAATTACATCAGGCATCTCATCCGCTCCTTTAGCCACTTGATCAACATGACCACCTCGATCCAAAGTCGACCATATGGGTAATCCAGAATTCTGTGGCCTGTATCACCACACCCAAAGCATACACCCGTATTCTTCCAGACGGGCCACCATGGTCCATCCTACATGTAGGGCACTTGGGGTTAGTCATTCCCCCATCAGCTCTTTTTATCTTGTTGCATTTACGAGGGCAATCCTTAATCTTATGATCCATCTCCCCACAATCATAACAACCATTAGTACCTCTCAAGCATGGGCCATAATGGCCTCTACCACATTTTTGGAACCTAGCATAAGGCACCACATCGCCTCTATCTCTCCCCTTAGAGCCTTGGAGCGTACCCATATTACGGGCCCTCTTGGCCTCAATATATCTCCTCTCACCACTAGAAGTCTCGAAAGTACCCACATTTTGATCAAGGTGAGTTGCCAATTTTGCCGCCGCTTTGGCTACTATTCATAGAGCATTGCAAATCTCTACATTCATCATAGCACTATCCTAAGTAACTTGAGATATATCCTAAGATGTAGGGGTTAGGGGTTAGTAATAAGCCCTAGGGGACCTAACTCTATAGCACGACATGAATCATGAAGAAGCGAAACATTTCCTAAAACATGCTTCTTTGCATATCATTACACATCCTTAGTCGCGAAAACAAATAAAAATTACAATAAGAGATAAGCATAAACAAGGGAATCGAGACTAAATTGGAGAGAAAAGCTTGCATAGAATAAAAATCAAGAGGAAAAAGAGTCAAGGCTCATATCATAGATACATACCATGTCCAACAACATCTACTACAGAGATAAGAGCGGGGCCAGGACAAAGCAACCGGGATCACCCTCACTAGTCAAGATTGAAAATAAAGAAAAGTGTCACATTACATAATAAGAGAAACATAGACTAAGGTCCTCGAAGTGGAGGACTCACCAAATAGCTTGAGTAATATCGAACTAGCCACGTGGAGGAGGAGGATAATCAACTTGGGCATCGATTCCTACAATGCGATATCATGTAGGCATAGTGGATGTGTTAGTACATTTGAATATACTAAGTAAGTAGGATGCAATGCAACAATATATAGACGTCATAATCAAAATTCATAATAGTAAGCAATAGGCGTAATATAGCAATATGATATGTATGAGCAATGCTTGAGTAAATCGTGCTTAAGTAACTCATGCACATATAGGATATCATATGTGTAGAAGAGACCAAGCTAGCTATTGAAGGTATAAACAACTTGGTAGTTGTGTGCTATAAACCCCTCACATGGTTTATGATAATCACACCTTATTAGCATGGTGGCGAAGTACAAACTCCTCACATGGTTGATGAGTACAAACCCCCAACATGGTTACCCGGGCTCTTATATCCCCAAATTGGGTATGGTCTAATGCAACACTTTATATAGAGTATAGCATACACATAAGATCATTTTATCATTATATAGTCATTCATATCATATCTCATACTTTGGACTTTCAACTCCTCAAGAAACCACATTTGGACATTTTATCAAACACTTAGAGGGTTTGTAATGCTAGTATAAAATAATGAAATATAGAGATGCAATCATGCAATAAAATCCATTATAAAACCATCAATCAACTACTTACAATACCCTCAAGCAATATACATCATAACCCCTCAACAAATCTTACAATATATCCATGATTTATAGGTCAAAACATAGCAAAATAGTCACATTTTTACATAGCTTTAACATAGTGTGCAGTGAATTTTATAATATGTAAGGACTATTTCTAAATCAACTTTCAAGAATGCAACTTGAGTAACAAGAGGCTTGGATATCATGGGTAAAAGGAACTCATGAAAGAAACCCACATACCTTAGCTTGGAGATGAACTTGGTGAAGATTGGAGATAGAGACTTGAAGCTTTAAGGAAAACCTTAGCTTGGGATGAGGGTTTGAGACTTGAATTTTGAAGTGAAAATATGGGTAATTGTATGTATGAGTATTGGGGGGTGTTTAGGATGATATGAGGGTAAAATTAGGCTAAGTATAGGTAAAAATACATGTGGGAATCCTTGGGCCCAACACCAAAATCCTTGAACTCGAAAATGGAAACATGCTCAAAATGAGGCACTGACGCGTCATGCCAGTGTTGCAGAATATGAAACAACCCATAAAAGTACCTAAAACGTGCCTAGAATGCCCAAAATTTTAATTTCCATATATCTCAAAATCCGTTTGCTATTTCAAAAATTTGACTTCATATTCTTGTTCAAGGGGTCCAAATTAGGTGAAAAAGGGTCTAACCCTGATTTAAAAGCAAAAGATTAGAAACTATGAAATTCCAAGAATGCAAATTCTAGTGGGGTTTCCAGGTTGCCTTCGCGACGCGCCCCAGTTCATTTTGGGACTGTTTTTTAAAGTTCGGCCAAAGTCTTCTATGTCTTGGGCCTAAGTGTTGCCAGACGTGTTTTTACCTATACTTAGCCAAAATTCACCCTCATACTACGCCAAACATTTCCCAATACTTACTCAAAACAGTTAATCATATTTTCACTCCCCAAACTCAAGTCCCAATCCCTCATCCGAAGCTAAGGTTCTCCTTTAAGGTTCTTCTTCAAGCTCCAAGTCTCTATCTTCAATCTTCATCAAGTTGAACTCTAAGCTAAGGTATGTGGGTTTCTTTCATGGGTTCCCTTCACCCATGATACCTAAGCCTCCTTTTACTCAAATTGCATGAGCTAAAGTTGATTTAGAAATGGTTCTTTCTTATTATGAAATTCACTGCACACTATGTTAAAGCTATGCAAAGTTGTGACTATTTTGCTATGTTTTGAGCTATAAATCTTGGATCTTTTGTAAGATTTGATGAGGGATTTTGATGTATATGTCTTGAAGGTGTTGCAAGGTGTTGATTGATGGTTGTACAATGGATTTTCTTGCATGATTTTATCTCTAAATTGCATGATTTTTATACTACCATGTCACACCCTCTAAGTGTGTGATAAAATGTCCGGATGTGGTTTCTTAAGGAGTTGAAGGTCCTATGCATGTCTTAAAAGTTGAATGACTATATGATGATGGAATGATGATGAAAGGGAATGCATGTGCATAGTGATGAAAGGAGTGTACATATATATATATATATGATATTATCTCTATAGTGTTGGGGATGACCAAGCCTAGCTCGGGGTTTTGTAGGCCCGGGTAACCTTCTTGAGGGGTTGGTACGTTGATTGACGAACTCAAGGGGTGGTACTCCCGAGTAACCTTATTGGGGGTTGGTACCCATTAACCTTGTTCGAGGTTTGTATCCATCAACTTTGTTGGGGGGTTTGTAATCCATTAACCTCGTTGGGGGGTTTATACTCCATCAACCTCTTGAAGGGATTCATACCTCATACGCCTATCCAAGAAGGTTGTATATCACGACCCAAGCCTGGGGCCTAGACATGACCGATGAATATGGAACCAGAAGGAACCCCAAGTAAGCCTCATAGTATATCATTACACATCCTTAGTCACAAAAAAAAATTAAAATGACAATAAGAGATATGCATAAACAAAGGGAATTGGGGCTAATGGTGAACTTCCATATCATAATTATCAAGAAACAAGAGAGTCAAGACTCATAACATAGATACATATCATGTCCAAAAACACCTCTATTACATAGATAAGAGCTGGGCCACGATAAACAATCGGGCTCACCCTTTTGGTCACTACATAATTAAAGGAAAAATAGCTTCCGTACATAGTAAGAGATTATAAGAAATGTACCCGAAATAGAGGACTTACCAATAGGCTTGAGAGACAATCGTGCTAGCTATGTGAATGAGAAGGATGATCAAGCGGCGCTCCAGTTTCCTACATGGTGACATCATGTAGGCATAGAGTATGAGGTAGTCCATTTCAATGTTCTAAGTATGTAGGATGCAATGCAACATGAGATAGGCATCATAGTCAAAATGCATAGAGTTAAACAATTGATAGCAAAGTAATAATATGACATGTATGATTAATGGTTAGGTAAAACATGCTTACATTGACAATAAAATATGTGTAAGAAGAGACTACTAAACTATTGGTGGATCGTCACATTCTATCACCCTTGATGATTGAGGTACAAACCATGTCAATAGGTTGGTGGATCGTTGCACCCTATCACCCGTGGTGTTAAAGTACAAACTCCTCGATAGGTTGGTGGATCGTTCTACCCTACCACTCGTGGTACTGGAGTACAAACCCCCTGATAGGTTGATGGGTACAAACCCCCAATAAGATTAATGGATAGTAGCACCCTACCACACGTGGTGCCAGAGTACTAACCCCCGATAAGTTATCAAGGTATGAACCTCTTAACAAGGTTACCCAGCGCGCAACCCTCGAGTAAGGCATAGTCACATTCTAACACTGTATAGAGAATGCCATACATACATTCGTTTCATTATCATTTCATCATCATATAGTAATTCAACTCATAAGACATGCATTAGACCTTCAATTCTTCAAGAAATCATAATCGGACATTTTATCAAAGACTTAGAAGATGTGTAGTGCTAGTGTTAAACCATGTAATTCCAGAGTGAAATCATACTAGAAAATTCATTGTAAAACCTTCAATAGATACTTGGTAATACCCTCAAGCAATATACATCAAATCCCTTCATTAAATCTTGCAATAGATCTTATTTCATAGACTAAAACATAGCAAAACAATCACAATTTCATAAACTTCAATGTAGTGTGAAGTGATTTTCATAATAAATATGACCCATGAGTAAATCATCTTCAAATCATGCAAATTCAAGTGAAAGGAATCTTAGGTATCATGGGTGAAAGGGGCCCATGAAAAAAACCCACATACCTTATCTTCGGAGATGAAGTTGATGAAGATTGGAGATGGAGACTGGAAGCTTAGTTGAATTCCTCAAGATCCGGAGAGGGCTTTGGCACTTGAATTTTTAGAGAAATATAAGACTAAGTATTTGAGTGAGTATTGGGGATTTTATTGAATGATATGAGGGTTAAATAAGGCTAAGTATAGGTATTTTCACGTGTGGGAACGTTTAGGCCCAAGACATAAAAGTCTTGGACCGAAACTAAAAACTGGCACCAAAGTAATACACTGGCGTGTCGCGCTAGTGATGCGAAGTAGCTGCTGGAAATTGACTCTTTGAAATTTTGAATTTTTCTACGGTTGCTCTAAAATTAGGATTAGATCTTTTTCCTGTAAATTTTACCCCCTGAACAATAATATAAAGTTGAATTTTTGATATCGCGTACGAATTTTGAGATATAATGAAATTACGATTCCAGGTACTTCTAAGGCACATTTTTAGGCATTTTTTGGGTCGTTATAATATCTCCCCCTTGGGAACATTCGACCCCGAATGTCAAAGAGACATATATGGGAGATGTACAGATGAAAAATTCAGCCCACGTAGAGATGCAACAATACACTTAAACATCATTTCAAAAATATCATCGTAATTATAAAATCATCATAAACTTATTAATTCAAACATGAATGTATGCAATGAAACAAGGGCTGAACTTAAGATTTGAGATCATGTAAGGGACTTAGATCAATACCTTAGGCTTGAGTGGAGTGGAAAAAGTAAGGACATCACTTTTGCATGTCTGCATTGGACTCCCAAGTAGCACTTTACATTTGTTGATTCCTCCAAAGGACCTTAACGGAAGCCACCTCTTTGTTTCTCAATCTTTTCACTTGCCTATCTAAAATTTGAATCGGATAGGTCAAATTATCTTTAACCACACCCATAACAACAAAAGGCACAATAGCATTTTGATCACCCACACATTTCCTCAACAGAGAAATATGAAACACCGGATGAACCAAATCCATTTCTCTAGGCAATTCGAACTCATAAGCTATCTTGCCAACCCTTCTCATCACCCTATAAGGACCCACATATCTTGGTCTCAACCTTCCCTTCTTACTAAACAAACCATACCCTTCATGAGTGATACCTTCAAATAGACCCAACCATCAACTTTGAATTCAAGCTCCCTTCTCCTTGTATCGGCATAAGACTTTTTACGACTTTGGGCCATCTTCAACCTTTCTCTAATAACACTAACATTCTCAAGAGCTTCTATAACAAGATCTGGTACTAACAAGGACACCTCACCAACCTCAAACCACCCCACTAGTTATCTACAATGTCTACCATAGAGAGCCTCAAAAGGAGCCATACCGATGCTAGAATGATAGCTATTGTTGTAGGTAAACTCAATCAACGGAAGGTGATTGTCCCAAATACCTATAAGCTCTAACACACATTATCTAAGAATATCCTCAAGGGTTTGGATGGTCCTTTTGGCTTGGCCATCCATTTAAGGGTGGAAGGCTGTAGAAAGCTTAACTCTAGTACCAAGACCCCTTTGGAAGGACCTCCAAAAATGTGAGGTAAATTGAGCACCATGATCTGATATGATGGACAAAGAAATTCCATGCACCCTCACCAAGTTATGGACGTACAACCTTGCATAATCTTCAGCCCCATATGTGGTCATAACCGGAAGGAAATGAGCCGATTTTATCATCCTATCAACCACAACCCAAATGGAATCAAAACCTTTTCTATTCTTGGGCAACCTAACCACAAAATCCATATTAATCCCCTTCCACTTCCAAATAGGAATCTCTATATCTTTGGTTAGGACACCAGCCTTTGATACTCGACTTTAACTTGTTGAAAACTATGACAACCGGAAACAAATTTGGCCATGCCCTTCTTCATGCCTCCCTACCAATACACATCTCTGAAATCTCAACACATTTGGTAGAATCGGGGTGAATAGAATATGAAGAATTATGGGCTTCATCAAGGATGTATTCCACCAAGTCGTCAACACAGGGTACACACAACCTACCTTGGTACCTAAGGGAACCATATCCCCCTTGGGAGAAAACCTCCAGCTTTCCCTCTTTCACCAAGGCCTTCTATTCTAACAAGGAGGGATCAAGATCTTGCTTTACCCTTATCTCATCAACCAATGAATATTTAGAGCCATCAACAACAATAACACCGCCATTGTCAACTTCTTTCAATCTTACCCCCAACCTAGCAAACTGATGCACCTCCCTAGCCACCTCTTCACCACCACCATCATTCATGAGCTAGGCTACCCATAGATACCCTACGTAAAACATTTGCCACAACATTAGTCTTACCGGAATGATAATGCACACTAATATCATAGTCCTTAAGAAGTTCTAACCATCTCCTTTGCCTCAAGATAAGATCCCTTTGGCTGAACACATATTAGAAACTCTAGTGGACGGTAAATACATGAACATGCACCCATACAACCAATGACGTCAAATTCAAAGCAAATACCATGGCGGCCAACTCAAAGTCGTAGGTAGGATAACACTTCTCGTGTATCTCAAACTATCTAAGAGCATAGACTGCCACCTGACCTCTCTCATCAACACACAATCTAAACCAATCTGAGCGACACCACATTACACAACAAACCCTTCCACCCATCTGGTGAGGACAAGATAGGAGCGGAGATAACTTATCCTTTCTTTGGGTCAACTTAGTCATGGGAGATGCAATAGAAGAGAACCTATTCACAAACTTCGGTGGTAACCCACTAAGCCCAAGTAAATTCTAATATCCAAGGTAGTCAAAGGTCTAGGAAAATTTTTAGTCACATATGTCTCCTTAGGATCAATCTTAGTACCATCCTTTGATGCCACATGGCCTAGGGAGGTAACCTCCTCTAACCACATTTCGCACTTCACATACTTAGCATACAACTCCTCTTACCCCAAGATTTGAACCACTACCCCCAATGGTTCACAAGCTCTAAATAAATCAATACTTCATCAGTAGGGACCACCACAAACACAACAAGGTAACGACTAAAGAACGTATTCATGAAATCCACAAACATATCCAATGCATAAGCCAACCAAGTAACTCCAACATACTCAAAAGTCTCACTCATAATCCGAGAAGACACTTAGGGATATCACCTACCCTCATCATCCCTTGGTAACAAAACTCGAATCAAAGATAAAGCTTAGAGAAGTGACTAACCTGTAACAACCTAAAAAGTACCTAAAAACGTGCCTCAGAAGTGCTCGGAATCTTGTTTTCCATATATCTAAAAATTCATTGGTTATTTCAAAAATTCGACTTCATATTCGTGTTTAGGGGGTCAAAATTAGGGGGATAAGGGTCTAACCTCGATTTTAAAGAAAAAATTGAATTATGAAATTTGCACTTAGTGCAATATCCAGTAAGGGTCCGCAACCTCTTTGCGACGCAGATAGGTGTTGTTCCTGCACAATTTTTCCTAGTCCATGCAGATTTTTCTAAGTGTTGTGCTTAAGTTTTCCCAAACGTATTTTTACCTATACTTATCCTTATTCACCCTCAAATCACCCTAAACATTTTCCAATACTCACCAAGACACTTAGCCAAATATTTTCTCCTAAATGCAAGTCCCAAACTCAAGACCAATATTAAGGATTTCATCAAGGATCTCAGTCAAGCTTCAAGTTTCCATTTCTAATCTTCTTCAAGGGTTCTCCAAAGTCAAGGTATTTAGTGTTGAACCATTGGGTCCTTTCACCCATGGTACCTAAACCCTCTTTTTAGTAATATTGCAAGATTTAAAATTGATTTTACATGTGGGTCTTATATATTGAGAAATTTATTGTAAAGTGATTTTAGTTCATAAAAGTATAATTGTTTTAGCATGTTTTAGCTCCAAATCTTGGATCAACTGTTAGATTTGATGAGGTATTTTGATGTGAATGTCTTGGAGGTGTTGCAAGGTGTTGATTAGTGATTTTAAAATTGATTTTATTGCATGAATTTATTTCTAAATTGCATAGTCTTTTACCCCCATTACATACCTCCAAGGTGTTTGATCAAATATTCGGTTATGGTTTCTTGAGGAAATGAAAGTCCAAACCATGAGATATGATATCAATGATGTTATGATAATGAAGTTAGCTCATTTATATGATTACTCCTATATGAAACGTTGCACTAGATCCTATGATGAATCCTATATAAAGTGTTGCATTAGATCATACCTGATCTGAGAAGACAAGAGCTCAGGTAACCATGTTTGGGGTTTATACTCACCAACCATGTGAAGTATTTATACTTTGTCACCATTTTTGTAAGGTCAGATTACCGTAAATTATGTGTGGGGTTTATATACCACAACCACCAAGGGTTTTATACCTTAAATAACTAGCTTGGTCTATTCTACACATATGATATCCTGTATGAGCATGAGTTACTTAAGAATATTTTATTCTATCATTGATCATACATGCCATCTTGCTATAATATGCCTATTACCTAATGTTATGCCCTTCGATTATGATGTCTATTCCTTGTTGTATTGCATCCCACATACTTAGTATATTTAAACGTACTAACACATACTCTTGCCTACATGATATCTCCATGTAGGCACTAGTGCCCAAGTTGATCATCCTCCTTCTCCACGTGGCTAGTCAGTGCTATTCCAAGTGACTTGGTGAGTCCTCTATTTTGGGGACTTCAGTCTAAGTCACTATTATCTATGTATTGAGACACTTTCTTATGTTCTATTTGACTATAAGGGTGAGCCCGATAGCTTTGTCTTGGCCCCCACTCTATCTATGTATTTAGAGGTGTTTGTTGGACAAGTTGTATAATTATGATATTAGCTATGATTCCTTGTCTATTAATGTTGAAGTTTTGGAAAGTTAGCCTTTAGAACTTTTGGCTTTTTTATTTACTTTATGTCTTTTATATGCTTGCACAATCAATGATGTGTAATGACAAGTTAATAGGCTTGATTGGGGTTCCATCGGGTTCCCTATTTGTTGTGTTACGTCTAGGCCCTAGGATTGTATTGTGACAAACTTTGTATTAGAGCACTAGGTTGATATATCCTTGGAGTCCAACATACCGCATCGATTAGAATCCTATTCATGGTTGTGAAGCATGCCATGACTATAAATAGAAGGCTATGAGGCATTTTAGGAAATGTTTACCTTCTTCACGCTCCAAGTCGTGCTATATAGTTGTGGTAAGTATTTCCCACCTAAAGATTATTCTTTGTTATGCTAGATCATGCTAAACACTAGAGGAAGACGTGCCCAAACTCCCGAGGAGCAACCTTCAAATGGTGAACTCTGGGATGCTCTTACCATGCTTGCCCAAGTGGTTGCCAACCAAGTACAACAAGGGTCCCAAGCCCTTCATGCTACTACCTCAAGAGCTAAGGTAAGGAACTTCATGAGAATGAATCCTCCGATTTTCCTTGGATCAAAAGTGGATGAAGATCCACAAGAGTTCGTTGAGGAGATCTATAAAATTTTGAATATTATGGGTGTTGGGCCGAATGAAAAGACAGAGTTTGTAGCATAGCAACTCAAAGGGGTAGCCTAAATTTGGTATGAGCAATGGAAGAGTGAGAAGGGGATCGGTAACGTGGTGCTTTCGGAAGAGTTCAAATTGGCCTTCCTTAATTAGATTTTCCCTATTGAGCTTAGGGAGGAAAAGTTGGTTGAGTTTATGAACTTGAAACAAGGTACTATGAGTTTGAGGGAGTATGCCCTCAAATTTAATCAACTTTCAAAATATGCTCCTCACTTGGTGGCTGATCCTAGGTCAAGATGAATAAATTTGTGATGCGGGTTCTGACTTGGTGAGTGAGGAATGCCTGTTTACCTTGCTAATTAGTGACATGGACCTGTTTCAGTTAATGACCTATGCTGAGCAAATAGAAGAGGAGAAATTAAGGAAAAGAAGGGGCATGATGCCAAAGGGCCCGATTTGAGGGTAAATTCCAAAAGGGATCTAAATTTCATCAAGGCCAAGGGTCTCCTCATGCTACTAATAGGGGGTTTGCCAATGAATTCCTTATGCCTCAAGGTGTTGGTGGGATGGCTCCTACTGATATGTGTCCTAGATGTGGGAAGGGTCACAATGGCCCATGTTTGAAGGGTTCTAATGCATGCTATGAATGTAGAGAACTTAGTCACAAAAAGGTAGATTGTCCAAGAAATCGTGGCATGGTCCAGGGTGCTAATACTGTTCCATTAGGGAGAGGTGGTCCTCAAGGTGGTACCCCAAGGCACAATCAATTTTATGCTCTACATGGGATGCAAGGGGTTGGTGAGGTCCTCGATGTTTTTACCAGTATGTTAAAAATCCTTGAGTATTATGTGTATGCTTTGTTTGATCCGGGTGCCACTCTTTCCTTTGTTACCCCTCTTGTTGCTAAAATTTTTCATGTTGTCCCTGAGTTGTTGTATGGGTCATATGAAGTCTCTACTCCTATTGGTGCCTCTATTATTGCTAGGAATGTTTATAGAAGTTGTCCTATTTGCATTTTGTATAAGTTGTTACCTTGTGATTTTGTTGGATTAGACATTGTGGATTTTGATGTCATACTTGGGATGGATTGGTTGCATGCCTACTATGCATCTATTGATTGTATAACCCATAGGGTCAAGTTTCAATTTTCTAATGAACTCATCCTTGAGTGGGAAAGTCAAGATATGGTGGTTAAAGGTAGATTCATATAATGCATTAAAGCCCATAAGTTGATTTCTATGGGGTGTTTATATCATCTTTGAGGGTTAAGGACGTGGAGTCCAAAGTCCCTTCTATTGAGTCGGTTCCCATTGTAAATGAGTTTCTTGATGTCTTTCCAAATGACCTTCCCAGTGTCCCTCCAGAAAGGGAGATAGATTTTGGCGTAGATCTCCTTTCCGAGACTCAACCTATCTCAATTCGCCCTTATCGTATGTCCCAAGCGGAGTTGAAGAAGTTAAAGGAGTAAAGAAAAGATTTGTTGGAAAAGGGGTGTATTAGACCTAGCCAATCACCTTGGGGTACACCGTTGTTGTTTGTAAAGAAGAAAGATGGGTCAATTAGAATGTACACTAACTACCGGCAACTCGATAGGGTCACTATAAAAAATAGATATCCTCTACTAAGAATTGATGACTTGTTTGACAAATTGCAAGGGGCTAGCTGTTTCTCTATGATTGATATTTGGTCTAGGTACCATCAATTGAGGATGAGGACTATCATATTCCCAAGATGACCTTCCGGACTAGATATTGGCACTATGAATTTTTGGTGATGTCCTTTTGATTGACTAATGCACTAGCCATCTATTTGGACCTAATGAATAGGGTCTTCAAACCGTACCTTGATTCCTTTGTTGTGGTTTTTATTGATGATATTTTGATTTATTCACATAGTAGGGAGGAGCATATGGGCCATTTGAGAGTTGTGTTGCAAAGATTGAGGGAGGAGAAATTGTATGCTAAATATGATAAGTGTGAATTTTTGTTGAAGGCGATTGCTTTCTTGGGCCATGTGGTGTCGGGGGATGGTATAAAAGTGGATTCTAAGAACACTGAAGTAATTAGGAATTGGCCTAGACCATTGACCCCGTCGAATATTAGGAGCTACTTAGGCCTTGTGGGTTACTGCAGAAGGTTTGTGAATGAGTTCTCCCATATTGCTTCTCCTATGACAAAATTTACTCAAAAGAATATTATGTTTGTGTGGACCCATGAATGTGAGAAAATCTTCCAAACATTGAAGGATAGACTTGTGTCCGCTCCTATATTGTCACTACTGGATGGGATTTAGGGTTTTGTTGTATATTATGATGCATCTAGAGTTGGTTTGGGTTGTGTGTCAATGCAAAATGGTAAGGTCATAGCTATGCTTCTAGGCAAATCAAAGTACATGAAAAGAACTACCCTACCTATGATCTTGAATTGTCCATCGTGGTGTTTGCATTAAAGATTTGGCATCATTATTTATATGTGGTGCATGCTGATGTCTTCACCGATCATAAGAGCCTTCAATATGTCTTCACACAAAAAAATACCAACTTGAGACAAAGAAGGTGGCTAGAACTTCTTAAGGACTCTGACATGAGTGTGCATTACCATTTAGGTAAGGTAAATGTTATGGTAGATGCTTTGAGTCGGGTGCCTATATGTAGCCTAGCCCATGTGGATAGAGGTGATAGGGAGATGGCTAGGGAGGTGCATAGATTGGCTAGATTGGGGGTGAGGTTGGAAGATGTGGGTCATGGTTCTAGACTCCTCCTTGGTTGATTAGGTGATAGCAAAACAAGATCTAGACTCCTCTTTGCTTGAGTTGAAGGCCTTGCTGAAAGAGGACCAAATAGAGGTTTTCTCCCAAGGGGGATATGGGGCCTTTAGATACCAAGGTAGGTTGTGTGTGCCATATGTTGATTGTTTGAGGGAGAGAATTCTTGATAAGGCCCATAATTCCTCTTATTCTATCCACCCAGGTTCCCCCAAAATGTATAGAGACTTAAAATGATATGTATTGGTGGGGAGGCATGAAGAGGGACATTGATAATTTTTTTTTCGATTGCCATAGTTGTCAAAGAGTCAAAATTATCAAAGGCCGGATGGGCTAACCAAGACATAGAGATTCGTACTTGGAAATGGGAGGTGATTAACATGGATTTTGTGGTTGGGTTGTCCAAAACCAGAAAATATTTTGATTCTATGTGGGTGGTGGTTACTAGGATGATGAAATTGGCTCACTTTCTACAGGATAAAAATACATATAGGGCTGAAGAGTATGCAAGGTTGTATATCAGCAAGTTAGTGAGGTTACATGGGGTTCCTTTATCCATCATATCGGATCGTGATGCAAAATTCACTTCATACTTTTGGAGGTCTTTTCAAAGGAATCTTGGTACCAAAGTTCACCTTAGTATGACATTCCACCCTCAAATAGACGACCAAGCCGAAAGGAAAATTCAAACACTTGAGGATATTCTTAGGGCATGTGTCTTGGAGATTAAAGGCAGTTGTGATGACCATCTTCCATTGATTTAGTTTGCTCACAACAATAGCTATCACTCTAGCATCGGTGTGGCTCCATTTAAGGATCCCTTGGGAGACGTTGTAGATCACCGGTGGGTTGGATTAAGGTTGAAGAGGTGGCTTTATTAGGGCCAAATCTAGTTATGGAGGCTCTTGAGAAGGGTAAGATGATTAGGGAAAGGTTGAAGATAGCCTAAAGTTATCAAAAATCCTATGCCGATGTAAGAAGGATAGACCTAGAATTCCAATTGGGTAACTGGGTCTACTTGAAGGTTTCTCAAATAAAAGATGTGGTCCATTTTGGTAAAAAGAAGAAGTTGAGCCTAAGCTATGTTGGTCCTTATGAGGTGATAGAGAGGGTTGGCAAGGTAGCTTATGAGTTGAAGTTGCCTAGTGAGATGAATTTGGTTCATCCGATGTTCCATGTTTCTATGTTGGGAAAGTGTGTTGGTAATCCTAATGCCATTGTGCCTACAGATGTTGTGGGTGTTGTTGAGGATAACTTGACTTATGATAAGGTTCCAATTTAGATCTTGGATAGGAAAGTAAAGAGATTGAGGAACAAAGAGGTGGCATATATTAAGGTCGTTTGGAGGAACCAACAAGTTGAGAGTCCTACATGGGAGGCCAAAGTGGACATACAAAAGCGGTATCCTTACATTTTCCATTCCACTCAAGCCTAAGGTACAAATCCTAAGTCTCATATGTTGTTTCAAGTCTTACATTTCAGCCCCATGCCATTCATATACATTCATGTTTAAGTTGGTAAACTTATGATGATTTTACACTTAGGTTGAGGATTTAAAAATGGTGTTTTACATGTTATGTTACATTCTTGTTAAGGATGACTTGTGCATGATTATACTTGTCTTGTACATCTCTTTTACATTCGGGGACGAATGTACCCAAGGGGGATATATTGTAATGACCCAAAATAGTGCCTAAAAACATGCCTTGGAAGTGCTCGGAATGTAGTTATCCATATATCTAAAACTCCATTGGTTATTTGAAAAATACGACTTCACATTCTTTTTCAGGGGATCCAAATTAGTAGGATAAGGGTCTAACTATGATTTTTAAAGCAAAAGAATCAAATTATGAAATTTGCACTTAGTGCAATTTCCACGACGTCTCCGTGACACAGAGAGGTGTTTTTCCTGCACTATTTTTCCTAGTTCATCAAGATTTTTCTAAGTGTTGGGCCTATGTTTCCCCAAATGTATCTTACCTACACTTATCCTTATTTAACCCTCAAATCACCATAAATATTTCCCAATACTCATCAAGACACTTAGCGAAATATTTGCTCCTAAATTCAAGTCCCAAACTAAAGACCAATCTTAAGGATTTCATCAAGGATCTCACTCAAGCTTCAAGTCTCCATTTCCAATCTTCTTCAAGGGTTCT
>JAABOM020017092.1:0-57596 GCA_011800125.2 Solanum clarkiae | reverse complement strand
TTGGCCCTCAAAGTTGGGCCTTTTTGGAGCACCAACTTGATGGACTTGGGCTGCCAAAATTTTCAGATTTTGCTCTTTTGGTTTGGGCCCAATTTGCTGAGTGTCTTGGATAGTCTTTGGACCATTTTTAATACTTCTATTGGGATGAACATATAGTCCATTTATGGTGCTAAAACATAGGCCAAAGTTACATCGTTAACACGGACTTTATTCGTAATCGAACTTGGACAATTTCGATGCCGAGTCTCGTCTCCATTTAATTAGCAATTTAAGCTAAGCAAGCAGTAGACTCACCTACTTGCTTCCTAAGTCCTACAAGCACCTCAATTATATCACTTCATTTGAAGTCCGTAATCCCCTCACTTCAACACAAGCCATGTATACACTCAACCATCTTAAGCACTAGACGCACATATAGCCCATTAATGCGAGATTCAACCACTTTTGAAAACTTGCGCTAGTTTAACCAAATCATATCATATTTCATTTGTATAGTATAAGTATGGTAAGGTGTGGGGTGTTATATGGTTTTGGGGGAATTTTACTACTTTCGGGTTCACAGGAGCTGGAGGAGTTGGAGATGTCTATGATAGAGACTCCTCTTGAACCTCATTGCATTGTCTCACCTGACTGGGTGTACCAACCACCACTTCTACTCCCTTCCCTTTACCTTAGTTTTTCCTAGTTTGTGGCATACTTGACGTACAAAACAATTTAGGGGTTAGCATAGTCTACCTATTACACTTAGCTCTATGGAACGATCTAAAGAACGAAAAGAAAGTAACAACTCCTAAATACAACGTAGCCTCCTGTTTATAGATGTGGTGTATAACACATTGATAAATAAGACTCTACATAGACACGACTTTGTAGACTCCCTAGGATGACCTGCTCTGATACCACTTCTGTCACATCTAAAGTGCTGTTAGGGTGGACTTGCACCTATTGCCGATAAGGCTCTGGAGAACCAACCTACATCCATGCACTTTCTATACATATTATAACGAATTTCTACATTTGACATGCCTTTTAGAAAATAAATAGTGATGACAAGCCAAAAGGAAATGCATATGGCTAGGACATTGGGGCCACTGTGTTTAAAGTATGAGACATGACTACACTTTAACTTACATAGTCTACAAAGCCTCTAGGTAAGGAAAAGTATCTGATAAGGGTCGAGACAGGCCCCGCATCACTTAATTATACAATACAAGAAAGATATAAGCTCTAGACACACAAAGCTCTGAAGTAACCATAAGCTTAGTAACAACAACTGGATATCCTGTACTCCTACTGGGGAGATCTACTAGCACCTATACCTGCAGCATGAAATGCAGGTCTCCCGTAAGGGATGTCTGTACGAGTTAATATAATGAATATGTAAGGCAGAAAACACTGTATATGAAGTAACAATTCAAATGAAGCTATGCACTAGTGTAAGATAAGAGACCACCTTTAGTTATACTATGTGATCATGTACTTTATGTTCTTTTTATTTCTTTACCTTTACTGTATTGTCTATGCACAATATATAATACAAATGACCAGCTGATCAGTGGTAAATCTATATCAGGTTCGGCCTTGGCTAGGCTTTTCCATTAACCACTTGGGCTATCCCCGTGATAGGATCGACCCTGGCTAGGTGATTCTTCTACCCCTCGGGCAGCAAGCGTGTATTTAAAAATTCGAGCGTATTCTTTCAAACTTTTGGACCCTAATTGTATTTTCTAATAGACATTCTAATATACATATCGTGTTCAGCCTATTCTAGTGCCACAACAGTCTTACAACAACCCACAAAGCACAACACATAACAATTATATGCAACATACAAATAGGCGGCATATCATTACATCCCTTTGCTACATTTCGACGTCGACCATTCCAAACTTGTTCCATCTTTACCCAAACTGTTATCAACACGTCTATCCATAAAAATAGACTTAAAAAATAGTATTATAATAGTACCAAATATGTCATGAAGGATGTGAGGCAATAGCCTTCCATCCATCAGCCCACAAGTTCGTACTAAGAACACAATTGCAATATCCTATCAAAATTCACTTTTTGGGACTGTAAAAGTGGTGCAGCAACTAAGTTACATCACTAACAAACTAAAACTTGTTAATAACATAATCCTTACATTATAATTCAGCCAACCAAGAAGAGAAAATCCTCTTGAATAACAAGAAAAGTTCAAAAAAATCCTTACGACACATGTTGTCCTAAATTTCGGCACAAACATAACTAGCATATACTTATTGTTTGTCATGGGATAAGTATAACAAATACATGGATATGTCTACTTACCTTAGCCTTCAAGGTTTAGGTCTCCTTCAAGAACCCTAGAGGGTCATGTAGGCTTCCTTGTGAAGTGAAATAAAGGGAGAAAAATAGTCTTTAGGAAAGCTGAAAATTTGTTCCAAAGTGAAATGAATTAAGGAGCTATTTTTTAGCCCTTTTAAAGAGTCTATTTGGCCGAATTTCTTTCGAAAGTTTCACCACAAATTAAGAAATATTAATAACCTTGTGATACAACAGCTTATCCCTTACATTTGGGCCTAAATGGGTCTTAAAGTTGATGGGCCTTAGCTGCCCATTTTCCAAATTCCTCTTCACTTTGTTTGGGCAAAATTAGCCAAGTGGGTTGTGCCATACTTGGGCCCTTTTATTATTCAGCTTGCGCTGAAAATAAAGTCCATTTATGATGCTAAAACACTGGCAAAGGTTACATCCTAACACAGACTTTATTCATAATCAGACTTGGATAAATTCAACGTCGGGCCTCATCTCCATTTAGCTAGCAAATTTAAGCTAAGCAAATAGGTGACTCACCTTCTCGCTTCTTAAGTCCTACAAACACCTCAATTCTCTCACTTTGTTTAGGGTTGTGATCTCCGCGATTTGACAGAAAACATGCATACACTCGACCCTCTTAAACATTAGACGCACATATCGCCCTACAACATGAGATTCAAGCACTTTTAAAAATTGGCACTAATTTGAAAAGCCATATCATGTTTCATTTGCATAGTACTAGTATTGTAAGATGTGGGGTGTCATAGCTCAAGGAGGGGATGGGATGCCCGATGCTATTACAGTTATGTTGAAGTTTCCTCAGGTTTGTTGTGCATACATTGATACGCCCTGTGTGCTACAATTTATTCTCTATTCTTTTTGGTTTCTAGTGGGGCCTCTTGTGTGCCCAAGTTTTTGTGTGGCCCTTTAATTTTTATCCTTTAAGTATATGGTTGCTAGAAGGTTCATAGGTGTTGATCTGGGTTTGTATTGCATTAGGCCTTGCTTTGTAGCCTGTTGGAGTTGGTATGGGGATTTTAGTGAAATTATGGGGATGAAATGATTGCACACATGTTTTGACTTCATGGGATGTAGGACCCATAGAGTTAGATCCCGATTCCCCAATGAGCATGTCTTTGAGTGGGAGGTTGTTAAATAGAAGCAAGGGAGATAGGTCCATTTCTCGTCATAAGGCACAATTAGTCTCTAAGGGGTTGCATTTATCATCTTGTGAGAATTGGAGGCGTTGAATCTAATTTGTTTTGTTATTAGAATTGTTGTTAGTGGTAGGTGAGGCCTTGAATGTCCTTTTTGGCATCTCGGATTTGAGGTAGTGTCCTTTGGTTTGACTAGTACATCGGTTGTGCCTATAAGTCTCATGAGTAAGATCGTTAGTCCCTACCCTAATAGGCTTATGGTGGTTTTGGTGATAATATAGTGGTTTGTGTTCCCTAATGAGTAATCCATGTGATTCATTTTAGAGTAGTAATACAAAGTTTAAAGAAGAAGGTTGGATGCTAAATAAGAGAAGTGAGAGTTTGGTTTTAAAAAGTTTCCTTCATGGGTTGTGTGGTGCCTGGTGATGGTATTAAGGTGGACCCCTAGTAAGACAAAGGTGGTTAGAGATTATGCTATAGCTTGACTTCTTTGGACATTAGGAGCTTCTTGCAGTTTAGTGGGCTATTACCGGAGTTTGTGAATAAGTTCTCTTCTAATGTTTCTCCCAAGACTTAATTGACCCTCAGTAAGGCCAATATTGTGACTAACATGTTAGTGGGGTGATTTGATAGGTCCGGGAGTTGATATTTCTTGTATTATTCCTTGGTGCTAATAGGATTCATATGTATAAGGGTTGATCCTTGATTCCTTCGAATAGAGGAGACCCAAAACTATTTTCACGAAAACCTACGTTGATTTTTCTTACTTTAATTTGGGGTTTTGAATAATATGATTCCTAAAATCCTATTGATTCATGGATAGTGTTTACTTGATTTTAATGTGATTTAAGCCATTATATGAGGATTTACTTTGGGTTTATGAAATTATAAGTATACATGTCCCCTTTTTGAATTATTTATGCATAAGAGATCAAACTATGGATTTAAATTTGGAATTAATTATGTTTTCACTTCAATTTCATATTACAAATATTGATTTTTGATTGAGTCTTAATTACCCATGTGATTCCCTTATTGATCATGGCATATGCATTCATGTACATAGATTATTTTGAGAAATTATGTTATGGGTTAAGTCCAATTTTGTTTTATAGTATTATTTTGACAAAATGTTGGTTATGACAATATTGTGATGATACATATGTCTGAATTTTTTGCTCATTGAGCGTTTGTAATGCTTGCACCATTTTGTGTATGAATGGGCTATTCTTATGCATGAATATTATGACTACGAAATTATGATTTTGGCATTTGAGCCTAAGTATGAAATATTATGAATAGTGTTTGGCTTTTAAGTCCAATAGTGCATTGAAAAGATTTGAAAAAAATGACTCTTTGAAAGTATGGATATGTATATTGCAAGTATTCTTGTGGGATGACGACTTAACACCGATAGATTGAGAGAGGGGGGTCTATAAGGGTTACCCCATGTTCTTGTTGCATTGAGTCTTGTCATGTGATCTTTGTTGGCCCTAGCTTGATAGGTTTGAGGTCTTGAGGTGGTTTGGCTATTTGCATAGTATGCTTTTGACGAGTGTAGAACCCGTAAGGTTGTAATATGATGGTTAAGGATGGTTGATCTATTTGGTCAACTACTGTGGGTTAGTCACTTCTCCAAGGTTAATTTGAGGTTCAGGTTTTGGTCTCAAGTGTGGAATAGGGTAGGTGATAACCCTAAGTGTCCTTTTGAAATAGGAATGATCATTTGAAATATTAATGGAGTTTTTTGATTGGCTTATGCACCAATGGTGTTTGTGAGTTTCTTGAATAGGGTCTTAAAACCCTACCATGATATATTCGTGGTGGAATCTAGTGATGAGGTATTGATTTGTTTAGAGCTTGTGAATCATTTGGGGGGAGTGTTGCAAGTCTTTGAGGATGAGAGATTGTTGCTAAATATGATAGGTGTGCATCGTAGATAGCAAAAAGGTGGTTAGATATCTTTAAGAATTATAAAATGAATGTGCATTATTTTTACCTAGTAAGGCTAATGTTGTGGTCGGTGCTCTAGGTAGCCTAGCATGTATTGTTGATGGTGGTAAGGAGGAGACTAGTAGGGTCCATCGGTTAGTTATATTGGAAGTTAGATGGCAGGAAGTTGAGCATGGTGGTGTAGCATTTTTGGTGGTTCCAAATCTTCTTTGATTAAGAGGTCTAGATTAAGAAAGGCCTTGATTTTGCCTTATTAGAGTTAGAAGTTTTGGGTGGAAAGATGGTAGAGTGGAGGTAGTCTCCCAAGGGGGAGATGGTAGTGCATGACAACAAGTAGGATAGGTGTGGTTAAGGTTGAAAAACGAGTTATGGTGGTGAGTGCTTATAGGATGAAGAGAGAAGTTGGTAAGGTTGCATAAGTTTGGGGATTGCCTATGGATAGGGGTTGGATTAGTCCAGTTCTTCATGCTTCTATGTTGATGGGATGTGTAGGTGACTCTAGTGGTATAAAACTCCTTGAAATTATGGGTGATGTGGAGGATGAGTTGACCTAGAAGAAGGTCCCGGTAGAGGTATTTGATGGATGAGTGGAGAAGTTGATTGATTAGGATGTAGTGCTAGTCAAGGCTCATTGAAAGAGTTGTCTATTCATATATGTTTCTCGGGCAGCTGGTGTAGGAAAGGAGAAGCAATATCCGTATTTCTTTCATTCTATTCACGATTATGGTGACATGTTAATTCCTTTCTATGATTCCAAGTCTTACGTTTCTGCCCTAGGTCATTCACATGCATCCGTGTTTAAGTTGGTAAGTTTATAATAATTTACACCTATATTGAGATTTTGAAAATGGTGTTATAAAGTGTATTGTTTCATTCTTGTTAGGGCTAATCTCCTTATGATTACTCTTCTCTTGTACGTCTCTTGTACATTTGGGGACGAATGATCCCAAGGAGGAGATATTGTAACGACTCCAAAAAGTGCCCGAAAACATGACTTGGAATGCCTGAAATTTTAAATTCCATGTATCTCAAAATCCGTTCATTATTTTAAAAATCCGATTTCATATTCTTGTTTAGGAGGTCAAAATTGGGGGGAAAAGGGTCTAACCCTGATTTTAGAGAAATTGAATCACAATTTCAGATTTCCAAAATTTCAATTTCTAGAGACAATCCGCGACAGCACCGCGACCCATGGCTGTTGTGGACATGTGTTAATTTGGCCTCCAAGCTGTAGACCTATGTTTTTGCTGCAAGTGATTTCTATCTCGACCTAAGGCTTTGGGATCTTGGGCCTAAGTGTTCCCATCTATGTTTTTACCTATACTTAGCCTTATTTCGCCCTCATATCATCCTAAACATTTCACAATACTCACTCAAACACTTAGTCATATTGTACTCCCCAAACTCAAGTCCCTAACTCTCATCTCAAGCTAAGGTTATCCTTCAAGGTTCTTCTTTAAGCTTCAAGTCTTCGCCTCCAAACTTCACCAAGAGCTTTTTCAAAACTAAGGTATATAGGTTTTAGCCATTGGGTTCTTCCGTCCATGGCGCCCTAATCTCCTTTTTACTCAATTTGCATGATTTAAAGTTGATTTTACATGTAGATCTTGTATATTAAGTAATTTATTTCATAGTGATTTGAGTTCACGAAAGTATGATTGTTTTAGCATGTTTTGAGCTCTAAATCTTGGATCTAATGTTAGATTTGATGAGGGGTTTTGACATGAATGTCTTTGGGGTGTTGCAAGGTGTTGATTGATGGTTTTACAATAGATTTTCTTGCATGATTTCATCTCTTTATTGCATGGTCTTGTACCCACATTACACACACCCCAAGTGTTTGATAAAATGTCCAGCTATGGTTTCTTGTTTAATTGAAGGTCTAAAGCATGAGGTATGATATAAATGATATTATGATGATGAAATAAGCTTATGTATATGATAAATTCTATATAAAGTGTTGCATTAGACCATTCCCAATCCGGGGGATCTAAGAACCCGGATAACCGAGATGGGGGTTTGTACCCAATAACCGAGGGAAGGGTTAGTACTTCACTACCTAAGTGATGGGGCAGCATTATTACCGAACGAGTTGGGGGCTTGTACTCATCAACCAAGTGAAGGGTTAGTATATCTCCACCTAAGTGGTGGGACGACATCATCATGAACCGAGTTGGGAGTTTGTACTCATCAACCGAGTGAAAGGTTAGTACTTCGCCACCTAGGTAATGGGACAGAATTATCACCAACCAAGTTGGGGGTTTGTACTCATCAATCGAGTGAAGGATTAGTACTTCACCACCTAAGTGATGGGGCGACATCATCACTAACCTACCAAGGGATTTGTACTTTGAAAATCTAATTTTGTCTGTTCTACACATATGATATCCTATATGAGCATGAGTTATTTAGGCATGTTTTACTCTAGCATTGGTCGTATATGCCATATGGCTATATTATGCCTATTGCCTATTGTTATGCATTTTGATTATGATGCCTATTTCTTGTTGCATTGCATCCAACATACTTCATACATTCAAATATACTAATGCATACGCTATGCCTACATGATGGCATCATATAGGAACCAGTGTCCAAGTTGATCATATCCTCCACGTGGCTAGTTCAGTGCTATTCAAGCTAGTTGGTGAGTCCTCTACTTCGAGGACCTTAGTCTATATTTCTCTTATTATGTATTGAGACATTCTTCTTTATTGTCTATTTCAACTATGACAGTGAGCCTAGTCACCTTTTCTTGGCCCCTACTCTTATCTATGTACTACAGGTGCTTGTTAAACATGTTATGTATCTATGATATGCGTTTGACTCTTGTCTCTTGACTATGATGACATGGAAGTGTTTTCACTTGGCCCTGGTTTCCCATTCTTTTATCTTTTGATGCTTACTTTATTGCTTCCGGGACTAAAGATATGTAATGATGTTCTAAGAGGCTTGCTTGGGGTCCATTCGGGTTCCCCTTGCGCCTTGTCACGTCTAGGCCCTAGGTCTTGGGTCGTGACATTGAGTTCTCCATTGGAGTTATCTATAATGCCTTAAAACTTAAATGTATCTGATATTGTAATTACGAAATCCAAGGACACTAATAATTTCAATCTCATAGTTGTGATACATTTTATATTAAACAGTTATTTCAGATTGTTACAGAACTAACCATAATAAATAGTAAATGTTGGGCCCATGCAAGCACGAGCTATACCTATATAGTGTGTGTCTATAAAAATATATATATATATATTTCATTTCTTTTGATGATTGATTATTAGAGATAGGGCTGTTCAAAATTGAACCAAAATTGACTATCTGAAACCAAAAAAAGTTATCAATTTATCGATAGTGGATTATTGGTTTAGTAATTTCGATAACATTTTAAAATTTTTTATTATTAGGTTATAGGTTCTTAGCGATTTTAGATTTTTCTTAATGGATTAATTGGTAACATGATAGTAAATTAAATTGTTATATTTATACCATTTGGTATATAAAATCCTTGACATTTTTGATACTTTTGTTTTTTAGTGTCTCACACTCTTAGTTATTTTACAATGTGACAGTATTGAATTTTGAGCAAAATGCAATCTATCGATTTATATATATGGTTCATTTGGTTTGTCACCTCATTTTTAAGTAATTCACAATAAAGAAAATTGTCTCAAATCTAATGGTTAAACTGATAATCAAAAACTAACGATTAATAATTAATAGACCAATATCTTAGTGGTTCTATAATGATTTAGTATATCTGCAAACTTAGAGCAGGACCTTCTTTTCTCACTAATAGTCAAAAACTGATAAGTCCAACCGGGCCTTCTTTTCACACTAATAGTCAATAATTGATAAGTCTAATTGATAAATTTTAAAATCAAACTGAACCGACAAATATGCAACCCTGATTTGAAATATATAGATTTCTCAAAATTAAAATTAATTTTAGTCTTTTTGATAATTATTGAATCTCTTTATCCCTCCTTTTCCTATTAGAGATCATAGTGTCTTATACGGGAATTTTAGTAGCTTAATAGATTTGTTACCTAAGATTTTACTTTATTAGTTAGGATTCGACTCCCCATTTTGTAACTGTCTCTCGATTTCTTCTTCTCTTACTGCTTTATTTTTTTTTTAAAAAAAAAGAAACCAAAAATAAATATTTTAGTTGTTAATTTGTTTATCTATTTTTTTCACATATCCGACCTTAGCTCAGTTGGTAGAGCGGAGGATTGTAGTTTGGTGAAAGTTAATCCTTAGGTTGCTTGTTCGAATCTGGCAGGTCAGAAATTTTGTCATCTTCAGTTTTTATTAGTTGAGCAATTTTTTATACTTTAATAAAATATTCTGCAATAAGTAAAATTATTATTATTTTTTTTTCTAATACTTGTCATTTGAAGAAATTACTCTATCTCCATCCAAATAAAAAGAGATAGCTCACTTGTACTATTAACTCATCTAACAAAGTGCAATAACACGAGTATAGCTGAAAATAGGATTGTTTGTGATTATGATTAAAAAATTAAATCGAACTGCCACTGAAGCAAATTGATTACAATGAAATCAACATTCGGTATGCTTTGATCATGTTTGATTTTTAAATTTTAAAAATCGGGGTTTGGAGTTGATTTTACTAGAAAGTTGACCACAAAATACTCGATTATGCATTGACCATTTTTATGTTTTGCTTATATTTTAAATATTTTTTTATCATACTATTTAGCATATTATGATTTATGATTTACTGCATTGCTCACATACTTAGTACATTTAAATGTACTACTGTATGCTTTCCTTGCCTACACGCTCCTACCACTCGAGGCTAGTCCCGAATTCCATTTTAAAGATAAAGTTGGTGAATCCTTGTGTTTTGAGGATGTGTTATGATTTATTATTTACTATACCATTTCTTGGGCACTTTAGACTTCGTCAGGGCCTATCCTAGGAATTCACGTATGTTTGGAGGCTTTTTAGCCAAAAGATGTACCAAAGAGATCTATGTCGTCTTTACTTCTCCTTTTAATTTATACTTCTAGACATTTATATTTTCTTTAGTATTCTTGTTGTCTTTACTTGACCTATATATGCTTGATGTGATAAGAGGTTTGGTTAGGATTTTCGGGAAACCTAATAGTCGAATTACATGTAGGGCCTAGATTGGATGTGACATTACTGAATTGCCAAATACCAACCCAATTTATTGATAGGGTGTCATGAAGTATTTGTTCCTTTTAATATTTTTTTATATCTCTTTTATCAAGTTTTATTTGTAAATAAAATATAACAAAATAGAGACATACTTGAGATAAAGTTTTGTTTGTATTTGCATAAATTTAAAATTATAAAAATGTTTCTATTAATTTAGATTTTAATAAATAATCTTGTGATCTTAGTTAACCATATACCCCATATCATATATATTATACACTGATTAGGTATCTAATGTGCTGTCAAAATACAACACATTTGATGCTAAAAACTTACGACATTGGGTGTTCTCAATGCGACATTTATGATTTTATGTATTTTTGTATTTATTTTTATAGGAAAGAAGGTTGGCATGATTTTTGAGAAAATTGCAGAATTTACTAGTTTTTGAGGGTTTAGAGACCCTCTACGAGTCATAGAGATAATTTCGTAAAGATTTCCAGTGAAGTATAAAAGTTTGAAGTTCAGCCATATGAAACCTCTATATGAGTCGTAGATCACTCTATGAGTCGTATAGAGAGGTTTCGTGAAGAACTCCAAATAAGGACCAGATGTTTAAGGTGAAGTCTACGAGAGTGCAATATGAATCATAAATCAATTGACGACTTGTAAAGTTGATTTGTAAAAGTGAATTTCAAGATTCAAGATGCTAAACAGGAGATCCCGGTTATGACTCTTAAATCCTGTTACAAGTCGTAACTGCATGTTGTAGAAAGTTACCGATCAGTTTTTTTATTTTTTTAGAGACTTGTCTGTAAATACTATAAATAGTAAATTTTAGGTCATTATTAAAGGGAGGACATTCGAGAACGTAATTAGAGAGTACTTTTAGGGTTTTGCACTTAGAGACAAAATATTGGAGAGGAGAATATACTTGTGGATTCATTGTATCTTTCAATCTTCATGATTCTCAATACAACTTGGGTTTACATGTTCTTCAATCAAATCAGGTAAGTGATTAATTGTGTTTTCTCTCTACCCATGACATGAGTAACTAAATCCACAACTTGGGGTTGTAGGAACTATGAAGATCAAACCAAACAACCCCAAATAATTTGAAAATCTAGGAATGGGTATTTACATGTATTAATCAATTCTCTTCATTTTTCATGTTTTCTAGTGGTGGCCAATATTAGTGAAATGCACCAAAAATTCCCCAAAAATATTCTTCGAAAATGCCCATAATAGTAATTTTCATATATCTCAAAATCCATGTGCGATATCGAAAATATGACTTCGTATTCTTTATTAGGGGCAACGTTGAGTAGGAAATGGGTATAACTCGAATTTTAGAGGACCCATAGTAAAAGAATGATTTTGCAAAAATTTTAGATTCCAGTATCTGTCCGCGATGGCTCCGCGACGTAGACCCATCGCGGAGCAATGTTTTGACTTCCTTATATTATTCCAGTTTCGGCCCAAAATATTGGGGTCTTGGTCCCATGCCCACTTATGCGTAAAAACACCTATACTTAGCCATTTTCAACTCTATATCACCCAAGACCCTCTCAAAATCCTCTCTAACACTTAACCAAATATTTCTTCCAAATTCGAGTGTCTCAAGCTTAACTCTAGATCTCAAGAACTATATTCAAGCTTCAAGTCTCCTTCAAGTCTACATTAAGAAAACCTAAGTTTGAGGTATGTGGGTTTTATCCATTGGGTCCTTTCACCCATGGAGCCCAATCTTCCTATTTTATGAAAACTTGCATGTTTTCAAGTTGTATTATCTATGGGTATCTTTTATTATAAAATATAAGCATGAAATATGTTGGGATATGAAATGTTGATGAAATATGCATGTCTATCTATCTTAAGCTTATACTATGAGTTGGTTTTGTCTATTGAGACTATGTGTGTTTTGAGCTATGAGACTAATGTGTTGGTGAGTTGATTTACATTGAGCTTTCTCATATTATTTCACTCATGAATTGCATAATCTTGAACTAGCATTGTTCACCCACTAAGTGTTTGATAAAATGTTTTTTCATGGATTCTTAAAGTTATTAATGATCTATTGTATGATTTATGAGTCAAGTGTCTTTATGATGATTTTGGGGTTTCAAATGATGTACCGAATTCGTGAAAATGTCTATGATGTTGTAATGCCGGATTAAGCCTTTTTTCAAAGATTTTACCTCTTGTGAGCCTTTGATGTTTATGCAAGGGTAATGTTTAATGATGATCTATTCTTATGTTTTAAAGTTAGGCTCACCATTAGAGGTCAAAGATATTTTAGAGCTATTCATGTTATGATTCTATGTTCATTACAAGTTACTAAAGATATAATTATTTCAATATTCAGCGGGATTAGGCTTAGCACTGTTGGAGGGAGGGTTTGCTCTCTTTCCTCAAACTATATGCCAACATAGGAGTATACCCTACCCTTGCTTTACTAGTGGATCCATTTAATGCACTTTCTCTCGAAATTCTTCCCGAAATGGGATAGGTTTCCATATGGCAGAGTTTTTCATGAAATCCATCGCGAAATGGGACGGGCTCCCATAAAGCGAAGTTTCTCATAAAATCCTTTTTGAAATGGGATGGGTTCCTATAATAGGGTTACTTCTCCAAAATGGGACGGGCTCCCATAAGGTGTTCTACGGTTTACCTTGGCAAGTAGACCACCTCTTTACCGGTGAAGGGTAGTCATCGAGAATCCAAGTTGTAGCCCGCTTGGTCTTATTCTTTATCATTTGAGGTCTCTTCCCATATATGTATTACGTTCTTTGCGAGTTGGATGATTTATAAGTATATTTTACTGCAAGCATTGACCTTGTATGCCATATTGAGATTATTCTATCTACTGACTATGATTATGCATTTTGTCTATATTGACTTATGTCTTATTACATTGCATCCTATACTTAGTACGTTTAAACATACTAATGCATACTTTATTCCTACATGATATTACCATGTAGGGATCGGAGCTCCTCTTGATCGTCCTCCACATGGCTAGTGAGATTCTACGCGACAAGCTTTGATGAGTCCTCAAGTTCGAGGACGCTATCTATTTTCTCTTGATATTCCTAAGAATTCTTTATGATGAACATTAGACATTATGAGGCTGAAAAGTGTCTTAGCCCCCGCTCCATCCTATGTTTAGAGGTGTTGTTGAAAATTTTATGATGTATTTATACCATAGGCTTGACTCCTTATGCTTTTATGATTATCAAATACTTTCCTTTAGTCCCGCCTCGCTTTTCATTGTTGTTGTTTGCTTTGTTTCCATAACCAAGGATGTGTAATTGATAGGCTAAGAGACTTATTTGGGTCCCTTCGGGTTCTCATTCGTCATGTCATGTCTAGGTCTTAGGCTTGGGTCATGACAATTAGAACTTTCGTAGTGTTATCTTCTCGATCCAGGTGGTAATGAATAGAAAAAAGGATTAGTTAATAGGATTCGATGATATGTTTTTGTCTAATCAACGGGACTAGACCAAGGGG
The DNA here is from genome assembly GCA_011800125.2 of Solanum clarkiae. Lineage (NCBI taxonomy): Eukaryota > Viridiplantae > Streptophyta > Magnoliopsida > Solanales > Solanaceae > Solanum > Solanum clarkiae. Next base: position 43,527 of record JAABOM020017092.1, on the reverse strand, counting down.
AGGTTGACTGGGACTATGGGTAATGGTTAGTATTGTACACTATGGAGATGGGTCAAGTCACATAGTGAAATTCGCCTCTCACCTTTGATCAAAGGGTTTGGTGAACTTAAATTACTGTCCAACATGCTATACTCTAGTCTAGAATTGGGTTATCCGGGGATATTGAGTTGGTGAATCATAGGGAACACAATTTCCAAGTTGCTCTCCTTTATTGATTGTCTCTTGTTTTAGTTAGGTTAGTTTAATTTCTTATTAATTATTGCAAATCCCCCCCCCCCTTAGGGAATTGATCTAGTTAGTACTTGAATTGTTTATTAATGAATCAATTTGGAAGTCCCATATTTCTTGTGGGATTCGATCCTAACCTTAGTAGGTTCTACATTTGACAACGACTAGTTTATCCTCCAAAAGAGAGGTGTAACTTGGGCGTGATCATTATCATAAATAGTGGTTCATATCTTGAACAGTTTATTCCTTCAAAAGAAAAAAAATATTTTTTTAAAAAATAGAGTTTAAGCTTTAATTTTGATATTTCAATTTTATATCATTTTTAGCAAGTTAATTTTGATAAAAGAAAATTTTAAAAATAGACTCATATTATAAAACAAGGTTAATGGATCTTTTTTTCAATTTTTCTTATTATAATCTAATTTTTCCTATGTTTACTTAGTGTAAAAATAGGTAGTTAATATTTCTATTCTTGTATTTTATTTTTAATGTTAAAAAAAAGATGATGCATATTTATTTAGTTAAAATTAAAAAGTGCTTAACAATGTCATCTTTTCAAGTATTTTCTTTTTTCCTTCACTTCAGTTATTTCCTCCGGCAAGAGCCAAAGGGGCTGAAAGCGATTATTGGGTGCAATTTCTCTCCAGCGAAGTTTATCGATGAGAGAAAAACAAAATTGTTTGTACCATCAAACAATATTACTCGATGTGTAGCTATGGTTTTACACTGGCAGCCAAATACTTATAGAAGCACTGATGGCATTAAAGGTGGAGGATGGAAAGTTACTCTTGCTTCTGCAGATCCATGGTAAGAGGTATTTCGTTGCTTAATTAAGCATATATTATATTTTCCTTCCTTTTTTTGTGCATCTGTAAAGTATTTGTAAACAAAGAAATAATAGAATCCATTTTTACAAATATATTAAGTGGACCCCTTTCGCAAGAGTGGTATAGTCTCAGAGGGAATGGGTAGATGTGTCATGCCCAAAGTCCTGTTATGGTGGACTGGAACCTATTGCCACTAAGGCCTAGGGAAACCAACCTGTATCTATTCGCTTTCTATACATATTATAAGGGATTTTTACAGTCAACATGCATTTGTGAAAGTAAACAGTAATAACAAGCCAAAAGGTAATGCATATGGCTAGGCCGTTAGGGCCACGGTTTCTTAAGTATGAGACATGAACACACTTTAATTTACATAGTCCACAAAGCCTCTAGGTAAGGAAAAGTATCTGATAAGGGTTGGGACAGGCCCCACCTCGACTAACTGTACAATACAAAAATATAAGCTCTAGACATACACAAAGCTCCTAAGCAACCTGGAGCTTGGTAACATCGACTGGATATCCTGTACTCCTAGTGGGGAGATCTACTAGCACCAGTACCTATAGCATGAAATGAAGGTCCCCCTTAAGGGACCTCTGTATGAGATAATGTAATGAATATGTAAGGTAGGGTATACTGTATATGAAGTAATAACCCAATTAAAACTGTGCACTGGTGTAGGATAAGAGACCACCTTTAGTTGTACTATAGGATCATGTACTTTGTGTTCTTTTTATCACTCTACCTTTACTGTGTAATCTGTGAACAACATGCAATACAAATGACCAGCTGATCAATGGTAAAACTGTATTGGGATTGGCCCTGGCTAGGCTCTTCCTTAACCCCTCGAGCTACCCCCCATGATAGGATCGTCCCTGGCTAGGTGATTCTTCCACCCCTCGGGCTACCACCCATCAATAAGCAAGTGGTCATAATATTAGAGCTGTAGGGCTATATATGTAGCATGTGACATGTAAATAATCATACAAGACAATAAGACAATGAAAAGAGTACGTTACACAAGTAATTGAAATGCGTATGAGATGAAAAACTCATGAATTTTATTTAGCAACAAGAACCCATGTAACTTGGTATCCACATATGTATCCAGATTTGAAGGTGACTATGTATGGGAATATATGAACATATGAAAGAGTGGAGAAATGGTTAATAGTTTTTCGGAGTTCGTAAGTGCCTTTATGTGCCAAGGAGGGATCTATGTTTCATGTCAAATAATATGAAATCAGGTAACCTTACATACCTCATTGTACGACCTTGCTATTACCTCGAGATAACCTTCCCTTCTCCAAATATTTATCTACAACATAGTAGGTGATAAAACTAGCATTAGTAGCCAATAGATAAATCTTGGTAGCCCAATCTCATAAAAAAAAACATACGGGCAGCAAACGGGTATTTATAAACTTGAGCGTATTCTTTCAACCTTTCCACCCCTAATCTTATTTTCTAATACACATCTCATATAAATTTCATGTGAAGCCTATACTAGTGCCATAACAGTCTTACAATAGCCTACAAAGTACAACATATAACAATTCTATACAACATACAAATAGGCGGCATAACGTTACATCTCTTTGCCCCATTTTGACGTCGACAATCCCAAACCTGTTCCAACTTTAACCAAAATGTATCCAATGTTTTTACACATAAAACAATTTTTAAAATAGTCCAAAAATAGTCCCCAAATTGGGTGAAGGTCATGAAACAACAATTTCAAATTATCAGTCCACAAGTTTCTTTTAAGAGCACAATTACGACATTGTACAACAACTCTATTTTTTGCGACTATAAAAGTGGTGCAGCAGCCTGGTTTCATCATAAACAAATAAACCTTTGTTAAATACATGAGTATTACTTCGTAATACAGCCAATCAAGAAGAGAAAATCCTCTTGAACAACAAGAATAGCTTGCAACAATCCTTAGGACACATGCTGTCCAAAATTTCAGCACAAACATAACCAATATAGTCTCTTGTTTTTCATAAGAAAACTATACTAAACACATATGTAAACTTACTTACCACTGACTTCAGGGTATAGGTCTTCTCTAGAACCCTAAAAGTCTCCTTGTGGCTGCTTTGCTAGGTTAAGAAAGTGTAGAGAGAATGTTTGTGAAAGCTGAAATTTTCCAACTCTAAGAATGACTGAAAGGTGCTACTTGAAAGCCTTTTTAAAGGGGATTTTGGCCAACTTTATTGTGTGGTTTAAGTGTTACATTATTAAGGTGGTGATATAGCAGCTTGGTCCTTTCACTTGGGCCTAATTGAGTCTCAAAGTTGTTGGGCTTTGGCTGCCCATTTTCCAAATTTCTCTTCATTTAGTTTGGGCCCAAATGGTTAAGTGGGTTGTGATATATTTGGGCCCTTTTTATATTCTTCTTGGGATGAAAATATAGTCCATTTATGATGCTAAAACATAGGCTATAGTTACACCCTTAACATATACTTTATTAATAATTGGACTCGGACAAATTCAACGCCGGGTCTCGTCTCTGTTTAGCTAGCAAATTTAAGCTAAGCAAGTAGGTGACTCACCTGCTAGCTTCTTAATTACTACATGAACCTCAATTCTCTTACTTTGTTTAGGGTTGTGATATCCTCAATTTGACACAAAACATGTATGCACTCCACCCTCTTAAGTGTTAGACGCACATATCGCCCTATAACATGAGATTCAAGCACCTTTAAAAATTGGTGCTAATTTGACCAAACCATATCATGTTTTATTTGCATAGTATTAGTATTGTAAGATGTGGGTTGCTACAAGATGGGGGGAGGATTTGAACATTTACAGGGTAAAAATATGAATATGAAGAGCTAGGGAAAAAATGTGGAGATTCAGATTGTGTTGAGCAATTTCTATTGAGGATAAAAGAGCTAGTTAGTCTTGATAATGCATATATTGTGCATGCATGAACCTGTTACATTTGTTTTCTTTAAAAATCTCTATATGGGTTGAAACAGTAGACTAGGCACTAGTAGAAAGGATTTGACACATTTATGATTCAAAATGCCCGAATGTAGTTGTGTGTATTAAAAGAAGCTTGGAGATGGTCCTTTGGTGTATTTTTGTTGTTTATGTGGATGACATGCTTATTGCTATTAAAAGTATGTCACAAATTGAACAATTGAAATAGTAACTAGGTGAGTAGTTTGAGATGAAAGATTTGGGTGCCGTAAAGAAGATATTTGACGATGGAAATTGCTCGAGATAGAAGAGTTGGGAAACTGATGTCGTAAAGAAGACGTTTGGAGATGGAGATTACTCGAGATAGAAGAGTTGGGAAACTGATGTTATTTCAACAGTCCAATATTTAGAAGGTGTAACACCCCACATCTTACAATACTAGTACTGTGAAAATGAAACATGATATAGTTTGGTCAAATTAGCGCCTATTTTTAAAAGTGCTTGAGTCTCTAATTAAAGGGCGATATGTATGTCTATTGCTGAAGAGGGTCAAGTGTAAATAAGTTTTAGGTTGAATTGAGGAAATCATGGCCTTAAATGAAGTAAGAGAATTGAGGTGCTTGTAGTACTTAGGAAGTTAGCAGGTGAGTCACCTATTTGATTAGCTTAAATTTGCTAGCTAAACGGAGACGAGGCTCGATGTCGAATTTGTCCAAGTCCGATTATGAATAAGTCCATTTTAAGGGTGTAACTTAAGCCCATGTTTTAGCATCATAAATGGACTACATTTTCAGTCGAAGAAGGATATTAAAAGGGCCCAAGTACATCACAATCCACTTGACTATTTGGGCCCAAAACTAACTAAGAGGAATTTGGGAAATGGCTAGCCAAGGCCCATCAAATTTGAGACACATTTAGGCCCAAGTGTGAGGGCCAAGCTGCTGTATCACCAGCTTCTTAATGTGTACTAACATGTGGTCAAAAGGAAAAGAGAAGGTCGGACAAAAGAGCCTTTAAAAATGGCTCAAAAGTAGCCCCTTAAGTCATTTTTCTTGCTACAATTTTTCAGCTTTCCAAAAAACTCTTGTCTTCTCTTCACTTCAGTTTACAAAACAACTGATACAACCCTCTAGGGTTCTTGAAGGAATGCTGAATCTTGAAGGCAATGGTGAGTAATTGTAGTTATGTATTTAGAATAGTTTCTTCATGAAAGACAAGAAGTATATGCTAGTTATGCTTGTGCTTAAAATTTTATTGGCTTCTCTATGGTTTTTGGGTTGTATTATGAAGAGAAGTTTATGTTCTTGTCATGGTTAAAGTATATATATTACTCTAAGGTTGCTGCCCTAATTTTGGTTTCATTTAACGAACGAGTTTTATTTGTGCTATCTTAAGTGTAATGTTGATTAGAACGTGTAGGCTGACAGATGGAAGGCTATTGACTCACATACTTAATGACTGATTTGTTAATATTCTGAGACTAGTTCAAGGCTGTTTTTATGTATAGATGTGTTGAGAACAGTTTGGTTAAAGTTGGAACGGGTTTGGAATTGTCGACGTCAAAAATGTGGCAAAGGGACGTAATGTTATGATGTCCATTTGTAGGTTGCGTAGAATTGTCATGTGTTGTGCTTTGTGGGCTATTGTAAGATTGTTATGGCACTAGAACTGGCTACACATGATATGTATATGAGAATGTGTATTAGAAAAACAATTAGGGGTGGAAAGGTTGAAAGAATACTCTCAGGTTTATAAATACCCGCTTGCTACCCGTGTGTGTCTTTTTTATGAGATTGGGCTGCCAAGATGTATCTATTAGATGCTAATGCTAGTTTTATCACTTACTATGTTGTAGATAAATATTTAGAGTAAGGGAAGGTGATCTCAAGGTAATAGCAAGGTCGTACAGTGAGGTATGTAAGGCTACTTGATTTCGTCTTGTTTGGCATGAAACATAGATCCTTAGTTGGCATATAAAGGCGCTTACTAAACTCCAACACAACTATTAACTGTGTCGACAGTCTTGCACTTGTTCATATGCTCCCATACATAGTCACCTTCAAATTTGCATACATACATGGATACCAAGTTACATGGGTTCTTTTTGCCAAATAAAGTTCACAAGTTATTTCATCTTATACGTATTTCATTATTTATGCAACGTAGTATTTTCATTTTAATATTATCTTGTATGATTATCTACATGTCACAAGTTACATCTATAGTCCTACAGCTCCAATATTGTGACCACCAAAAGAATCATCTCAAAGGTTATTGAAAGATAAAGTATATTGTTTATTGATGGGTGGTAGCCCGAGGGCTGGAAGAATCACCTAGCCAGTGATGATCCTATCACAGATGGTACCCCCAGGTGTTAAGAAAGAACCTAGCCAGGGAAGATCCTGATATAGTTTTACCACTGTTCAGCTGGTCATTTGTATTACATGATGTGCACAGATTATATAGTAAAGGTAAAGTAATATAAAGAACATAAAGTACATGATCCCAAAGTATAATCGAAGGTGGTCTGTTACCCTACACTAGTGCATAGTTTCATATGAGTTGTTACTTCAGATACAATATTTCTTGCCTTACATATTCAATACATCATCTTCATACTGACATCCCTTATGGGGGACCTGTTTTTGATGCTGTAGGTATTGGTGCTAGTAGATCTCCCCTGTAGGAGTACAGGATATCCAGCTGTTGTTACCAAGCTCTAGGTTGCTTTGGAGTTTGTGCATCTAGAGCTTATATTTTTGTATTGTAAAGTTAGTCGAGGCGTGGCCTGTCCCGACCCTTATCAGATACTTTGCCTTATCCAGAGGCTTTGTAGACTATGTAAATTAAAGTGTCATCATGTCTCGTACTTTAAACACCGTGGCCCCAACGACCTAGCCATATGCATTCCCTTTTGGCTTATTATCACTATTTATTTTTTAAAGGCATGCCAATGGTAGAAATCCCTTATAATATGTATAAAGAGCACATAAATATCGGTTGGTTCTTTCGGGCCTTATTAGAAATGGGTGCTATTCCGCCCGAACAAGGCTTTAGGTGTGACAGAAGTGCTATCAGAGGAGGTCATCATAGGGAGTCTACAAAGCCATGTCTATGTAGAATCTTGTTTATCGATGTGTTGTGCACCACATTTATAAGTAGGAGGCTACGTGGCATTTAGGAGTTGTTACTTTCTTTTCATTCTTTAGATCGTTCCATAAAGCCAAGTGTAATAGGTGCATTATGTCTAATTCCTACATTGTTTTGTACAACAAATATGCCAAAAACTAGGCAAAACAAAGGTAAAGGGAAGGGAGTAGAAGTGGTGGTTGGTATACCCAGTCAGGTGCGACAACAAAATAAGGTTCATAAGGAGTCTCTGTCACAGACATCTCTAACTCCTCCAGTTCCTGATGAACCCAAAAGTAGTGAAATTCCCCTAGAACCACCTATTGATGCTACCGTGCAGGATCTGAGAAATGCAGTCCAACTATTGACTCGTATAGTTGCTGGCCAAGGTCAAAGGCAGGAAGGTCCAGTTATGGGTACAGGTGGTATGAATAGGGCAGCTGGCACAAGGATACGTGATTTTCTTAATTTGGACCCTCCATCCTTTACTGGGTCAGATCCTAATAAAGATCTCCAAGACTTTATTGATCAGATTCAACGCACTTCAGATGTTATGCACGTGAGTGGTATAGAAGCTATCGAGTTAGAGACATATAGGTTGAAGGGTGTGGCTACATTTAGGTATGAAGCTTGGAAGCAATCTAAGGGTATAGATGCACCTCCAACTACCTGGGAGGAGTTCAAAGAGGTTGATCATTACTTTCCATTAGAGATCCGAGAGTCCTGTGCAGATGAGTTCCTGAATCACCACCAAGGGAATATGAACGTGAGGGAGTATAGCCTTCAATTTAATTCCCTTGCCAGGTGTTCTCCTAATGTAGTTGTAACTATGGCAGATAGAGTTCATTGATCTGTGAATAGACTGGATACGTATCTGGTCAGAGACTGTACTATTGCCTTCTTGAACGAAGATATGGATATAGCGAGAATACAAGCTTTTACACAGAAATTGGAGGATCATAGGCAAATGAGAAGGATACAAGAGTTGGAAAGAGGGTAGGCCAAGATGGCCAAGTCTACATGGTAGGTTACACCACCCCAAGGTGAGATTAGGCCTTGGTTTTCTAATAGACCTCCTAGGACATTATCCTCCTACTCTGCAGCTAGTGCTCCACCACAACTTCAGGGGTCTAGAAATAATCAGTTTGGTCAAGGAGGTTAGGGACAAGGTATATGGACAACAGGATATTCGGCAGGCCAACCAATGACTCCTAGGCAGCCCTGTATATAATGTCGAAGGAGTTATCCGGGTATATGTCGTGTTGGGACAGATGTTTGTTATAGGTGTGGTGTGCCAGGGCACATGATCGGAGATTGCCCGAGGAGACGTATGGGTGGTATAACACAATCTAGTGGGTCAGTTGTTGCATCATCATCGTCAGTTCCTCCATTAGGTTGGGGTCAACAAGAATCTATGTGTCGTGGTAGAGGTGTTAGAGGGGTAGCTAGCTCTAGTGGAGTCCAGAATCGCACTTATTCTCTGGGGAGTCGGCAAAATTTGAAATCTTCACCCGATGTGGTCACAGGTATATTGTCCATCTTTTCACATAATGTATATGCATTAATTTAACCTAGTTCTACACTATCATAGATCACTCCACTAGTTGCTGGGAAGCTTAAGAGAACAACCAAACTATTGAACAAACCATTTGAAGTGTCTACACCAACCGGTGAATCTATTATGGCTAGAAGGGTTTTTTATGACTGTGTAGCAACTGTTCATGATCGTGACACATAGGGTGTCCTTCTTGAGCTAGAAATGGTGGAATTTGATGTTATAATGGGTATGGATTGGTTAGCTTCTTGTTATGCCACCGTGGATTGCCGAACTAAGAGAGTGTACTTCCACTTTCCAAATGAGGCAATTCTTGAATGGGAAGGCAATGTTAGGGCACCAAAGGGGAAGTTTATCTCTTATTTTAAGGCCAAAAAGATGATATCCAAGGGGTATATATGTCATTTAGTTAGAGTTAGTGATTTGGAGGCAGAATCACCAACTCTTCAATAAGTTCCAGTAGTGAATGAATTCATTGATGTGTTCCCTGAAGAACTCCCATGAAGGAGAAATAGATTTTGATATTGATTTACTTCTAGGCACTCAACCAATTTCCATCCCTCCATATAGGGTGGACCCAACAGAATTACGTGAATTAAAGAGCAGTTAAAGACTTATTGGAGAAGGATTTCATAAGACCTAGTGTGTCCCCTTGGGATGCACTAGTGTTATTTATACGCAAGAAGGATGGAACCTTGAGAATGTGTATTGATTATTGACAATTGAATAGGGTGACAATTAAGAATTAATACCCCCTCCCCAGGATTGACGATTTATTAGATCAGTTACAAGGTACCAAATGCTTTTCAAAAATTGATTTGAGATCAGGTTATCACCAAGTAAGGGTTAAGGAGAAAGATATCTCAAAAATTGATTCAAGATCAAGTTATCACTAAATGAGGGTGAAGGAGAAAGATATACCTAAGATTGCTTTTAGAACATGCTATGGTCACTTTGAGTTTCTTGTTAAGTTATTTGGGCTAATGAATGCACCAACAGTTTTTATGAATCTGATGAACAGGGTATTTAAGCCATTCTTGGATGCGTTCGTGATAGTATTCATAGATGACATTTTGATATATCCAAGATTAGAAGAGGGCCATGCAAATCACTTACGATAGGTGTTACTAGTTCTTCGTGATCGACAGTTATATGCCAAGTTTTCTAAATGTGAATTTTGGCTAAAATTAGTGGCATTCTTGGGTCATATTGTGTCTGATGATGGAATAAGGGTTGATTCACAAAAGATAGAGGCTGTGATAGATTGGCCAAGACCAACAACACCCATGGAAGTTCGAAGTTTCCTAGGTTTGGCAGGTTATTGAAGGAGGTTTGTTGAAGTTTTTTCTTCTATTTCTGCACCTCTAACAAAGTTGACACTTAAGGAAACCAAGTTCCAATGGAATGATGCATGTGAAAGGAGCTTCCAGGAGCTAAAAAATAAGCTAACTTCTGCACTTGTGCTAATACTTCCAGAAGGCACTGAGCGGTATGTAGTTTATTGCGATGCTTCAGGAGTTGGCTTAGGGTATGTACTAAAATTGAATGGTAGGGTAATTGCTTATGCGTCTAGGCAACTACGACCACATAAGAAAAACTACCCAGCTCATGATCTTGATCTAGCAGAAGTTGTATTTTCTTTGAAAATATGGTGCCACTATTTTTATGGGGTTCACATTGACATATATACTGATCATAAGAGCCTACAATAGATCTTTAAGCAGAAAGACCTAAACTTAAGATAGTGGAGATGGCTAGAACTAATAAAGGATTATACAATCCGGGGAAGGCAAATGTGGTAGCCGATGCTCTGAGTCTTAAGGAAATTATATATACTAGTGATCAAGCTGTGGTAAGTCAAGGAGTGGCTAAGGATCTATGTCAGCTAGCTAGTTTGGGAGTTCGCCATTTCAAGACTCCAAAGTAAAGGGTTATTGTACATAATGCTGCAACATTTTCATTAGTAATGGAGGTGAAAGAAAAAAAGTTCAAGGATACTATTCTACGATAGCTTAAGGAAAAGATGAGTTAGGGTACGATAAAGGGCTTTGACTTTACACAAGATGGAGTACTTTACTGCCAAAATAAATTATGTGTGCCTAATATTAATGGATTAAGAAAGAGAATAATAGATGAAGCCCATCATTCCTGATATACCATCCATCCAGGATCAATTAAGATGTACCATGACCTGAAGGGAATGTTTTAATGAGGAGGCATGAAAAAAGACCTTGCAAAATTTGTGGCTCAATATCCAAATTTCCAACAAGTGAAAGTAGAACACCTAAATCCAAGAGGTTATGTGCAGTGTATAGAACTTCCAACATGGAAGTGGAACATGATTAATATGGATTTTGTTACAAGTTTGCCTCGCTCATTTCAGAAGTTTGACTCCATATGGGTAAAAGTTGATAGACTCACAAAGTCAGCACACTTCTTGCCAGTCAGGAGTGATTATATAGTTGAAGAATATGCCAACCTATACCTCAAAGAAATAGTCAGGCTACACGGAGTCCCAATCTCCATTACATCTGACCGAGGATCTCAATTCATGGCAAATTTTTGGAAGTCCTTCTAAAGGAGTTTAGGGACACAAGTGAATATGAGTACACTTTCCACCCTCAAACAGACAGTCAAGCAGAACGCACCGTTCAAACACATGAAGATATATTGCGAGCTTGGGCATTGGACTTTAAAGGTCGTTTGGTGGACCATTTTCCACTTATTGAATTTTCCTATAATAATAGCTACCACACGAGTATCAAGATGGCACCTTACGAAGATTTGTATGGAAGGAAATGTAGGTCACTGATTGGATGGTTTGAAGTGGGTGAATCCACCTTTCTTGGGCCACATCTAGTACAATAAGCCATCGAAAAGGTTAAGATAATACAGCAACGCCTAGAAACAACCCAAAGTCGTCACATATCATATGCGGATGCTAGAAGGAGAGGATTGAAATTCTCAATAAAAGATTGAGTATTTTTAAAGGTGTCTCTAATGACAGGGGTTATGAGATTTGGTAAGAAAGGAAAACTGAGCCCACGTTACATAGGTCCGTTTAAAATTATTTAGATGTTCGGGCAAGTTGCATATGAACTAGAGGTACTCCAAGATCTTTCAATGGTTCATCCAGTTTTTTTATGTCTCAATGCTTCAAAAATGCATAGGTGAGCCACCTCATATCACTCCTATTGAGGATGTTCAGGTTATAGGAGATTTCACATATGAAGAGGTACCTATTACTATTCTAGATCATCAAGCTAAGAAGCTAAGAAATAAAGAAATAGCTTCAGTAAAAGTACTTTGGATAAACCAACAAGCACAAGAAATAACATGGGAGGCCGAGGACATGATGAAATCAAAATACCCTTATTTATATGAAGCTAAAGAGGAAGTCCAATATGCAGAATTGGGACACTAATAGGTTTGTGTGATTAAATACTTAGTGTGCTGTCAAAAGTTTGTGTAAGTAAAGGTTTAAATTTGGTTAAGCTATCCAATTGTGCTAACATTCTAAGACGAATGTTCCTAAGGAGGGGAGGATGTAACACCCCACATCTTACAATACTAGTAATAACCAAATGAAACATGATATGGTTTGGTCAAATTAGCATCCATTTTTAAAAGTGCTTGAGTCTCCAATTAAAGGGCGATATGTATGTCTAACGTTGAAGAGGGTCGAGTGTAAATAAGTTTTAAGTCGAACTGAGGAAATCACAGCCTTAAATGAAGTAAGAGAATTGAGGTTCTTGTAGGACTTAAGAAGCTATCAGGTGGGTCAACTACTTGCTTAGCTTAAATTTGCTAGATAAATGGAGATGAGGCCCGACGTCGAATTTGTCTAAGTCAAATTATGAATAAAGTCTGTTTTAAGGGTGTAACTTTAGCCCATGTTTTAGCATCATAAATGGACAACATTTTTAGCCCAATAAGGATATTAAAAGTGGCCAAGTACATCACAACCCACTTGACTATTTGTGCCCAAAACTAACCAAGAGGAATTTGGGAAATGGGCAGCCAAGGCCCATCAACATTGAGACCCATTTAGGCCCAAGTGTGAGGGCCAAGCTGTTATATCACCAGCTATTTAATGTGTACAAACATGTGGTCAAAAGGGAAAGAGAATTTTTGTCAAAAGATCCTTTAAAAACGGATCAAAAGTAGCCCCTTAAGTCGTTTTACTTGCAACAATTTTTCGGCTTTCCAAAAAAAACTCTTGTCTTCTCTTTACTTCACTTTACAAAGCAACTAAGTACAACCCTCTAGGGTTCTTGAAGGAAGGCTGAATCTTGAAAGAAAATGTAAATAATTATAATTGTGTATTTAGTATAGTTTCTTCATGAAAGACAAGAAGTTTATGCTAGTTATGCTTGTGCGAAAAATTTGGATAGCATCGGTTTAGAAAGTTGCTGCACACTTACCTTTTGTTTTATTGACTTCTATATGGTTTATGGGCTGCATGACGAAGAGAAGTTTATTTTAGTAACATGGTTTGAGTTATATATATTACCCTAAGGTTGCTGCCCTGATTTTTGTTTCATTTAACAAACGAGTTTTATTGTGCTATCTTAAGTGTAATGTTGATTGGAACTTGTGGGATGATGGATCAAAGGCTATTGCCTCACGTCCTTAATGACTAATTTGTTACTATTCTGAGACTAGTTCAAGGCTGTTTTTTATGTATAGATATGTTGAGATCAGTTTGGTTAAAGTTGGAACGGGTTTGGAATTGTCGACGTCAAAATGGGGCAAAGCGACGTAATGTTATATTGTCCATTTGTAGGTTGTGTAGAATTGTTATGTGTTGTACTTTGTAGGCTGTTGTAAGACTATTGTGGCACTAGAACTAGCTGGACATGATATGTATATGAGAATGTGTACTAAAAAATACGATTAGGGGTGGAAAGGTTGAAAGAATATGCTTAAGTTTATAAATACCCGCTTGCTGCTTGTGTGTGTTTTTTTATGAGATTGGGCTGCCAAGATGGATCTATTGGCTGCTAATGCTAGTTTTATTACCTACTATGATGTAGATAAATATTTAGAGGAAGGGAAGGTTATCTCGAGGTAATAACGAGGTCGTACAACGAGGTATGTAAGGCTACTTGATTTCGTATTGTTTAGCATGAAACATAGATCCTTCCTTTGCACATAAAGGCGCTTGCCAACTACGACACAACTATTAAATATGTCTAAACTCTTACACATGTTCATATGCTCCCATACATAGTCACCTTCAAATCTAAATACATACATAGATACCAAGTTACATGGGTTCTTTTTGCCAAATAAAGTTCACGAGTTATTTCATCTCATATGCATTTCATTATTTATGTAATGTACTCTTTTCATTGTCATTTTTACTTGTATGATATCTACATGTCACATTTACATCTACAGTCCTATATCTCCAATATCGTGACCACTTAAAGAATCATCTCAAAGGTAATTAAAAGATAAAATATATTGTTTATTGATGGGTGGTAGCCCGAGCGGTGGAAGAATCACCTAGCCAGGGACGATCCTATCACGGGTGGTAGCCCAAGGGGTTAAGGAAGAAGCTAGCCAGGGATGATCCTGATACAGTTTTACAACTGATCAGCTAGTCATTTGTATTACATGTTGTGCAGAGATTATATAGTAAAGGTAAAGTAATATAAAGAACATAAAGTACATGACCCTAAAGTATTACCAAAGGTGGTCCGTTACCCTACACCAGTGCATAGTATCATATGAGTCGCTACTTCATATACAGTATTTCTTGCCTTACATATTCAGTACATTATCTCATACTGGCATATTTTATGGGGGACCTGCATTTATGCTGCAGGTACAGGTGCTAATAGATCTCTCCTATAGGAGTACAGGATATCCAGCTGTTGTTACCAAGCTCTAGGTTGCTTCGTAGTTTGTGCATCTAGAGCTTATATTTTTGTATTGTACAGTTAGTCGAGGCGGGGCCTATTCCGACCCTTATCAGATACTTTTCCTTATATAGAAGCTTTGTAGACTATGTAAATTAAAGTCTGGTCATGTGTCATACTTTAAACATCATGGCACTAACAACCTAGCCATATGAATTCTCTTTTGGCTTGTTATCACTCTTTATTTTCTTAAAGACATGTCAATGATAGAAATCCCTTATAATATGTATACAGAGCGCATAGATATAGGTTGGTTCTCCCAGGCCTTATTGGCAATGGGTGCCAGTCCGCCTTAATGGGGCTTTGGGCATGACAGAAGGTTCTTAAGAGATTTACTGTGACAGGTGACTGATGTTGTAAAGAAGATGTTTGGTGATGGAAATTACTTGAGATAGAAGAGTTAGGAAACTAATGTTATTTCAATAGTCCAATATTGAGAAGGTTCTTAAGAGATTTACTGTGACAGGTGCTAAGCCTGAATCGATTCCTTTGGCTTCCCATTTCAAGTTGTCTCCAGACATGTCATCAAAGACAGAGGAGATGTAATAAATGTCTAGTGTTTCATTATTTAAATGTAGTTGGTAGCATTATGTATGTCATGATTTGCACTTGTTCTGATATTTCCCATATTTTTTGTGTTGTGAGTAGATACGTGGCATGTCCTGGTAATGAACATTGATAAGCAGCGAAGTGGATCTTAAGATACTTGAAGGGTTCTATAGATGTGGGTTTGACGTTTTTCAAAGGCAAGATAAGTGAATCAGTAGTAGGTTATGTAGATTCTTATTATGTAAGGATCTTCGATCAAGAAAGATCAACATGTTATGCTTTTATTCTTTGTGGTGGTGTCATCAATTAGAAGGAAACTTTTCAATCTTTATTGCTTTGTCCACCACAGAGGTTGAGTATATGAAGATTATAGAAGTAGTGAAAGAGGCTATGTCTACAAGGCTTGGTAAGTGATCTTGGACTAGTTCAATAAAAGACTTTAGTAATCTATTGATAGTTAGAGTGTTGTTCATCTGACAGAGCATCAACTATTTCATGAAAGGACAAAGCATATTGAAGTCAGACATCATTTTATTCGAGATATCGTATCTAAAGGAGTTGTATATGTGAAAAAAGTGTCTATATATGATAATCTAGGAGATATGATGACAATATAGTCCTGATCAATAAGTTTGGGCATTACCTAGACTTGATTGGTGCGTACAATACTTATTAAGCCCTTTGAAGGGCTGAGAGCATGATAAAGTGACATTTGTTTCATTGGTGAAGGATAAACAACCTAAAGAAAAGTTTTCTTAATCATTTATTATGAATTATGTCTTGAATTTTTCGCTTGTACATTTTAGTAAACTCATAACCCTATTGGTTTAGGAAATTCTTATCTTAAAAGAAAGAATATATTGTCCTTCTAGGATTGAAAAAACCTTTTCCCCGTAGGTTTTGGACTAATGGGGATTCTATATGTAAGGTATATAGTTAAGGATTCTAAAGCATTGTAAACTTTTTTTTATAGTAAAAAACATTCTCTGCTTTTTCTTAGAGGATTAGGCCTCGCTGAACCTTGTTAAATTCTTATGTTATTTTTGTTCTCTATTTATTTATATGTGATTGTGCGTTAGTTAATTCATGATATTTCCGCAACCATTAGTATAAAGACATGAAAAATAATATTGATTGGCCAAAATATCCTTCAAATATTAATTGACTTTGATACCGTTAATAAACTCTAATCTTATTATGTAATTTTTGCTAAAATATGAAGAGCTAGGGAAAAAATGTGAATACTCCTTTAAGTTGAGAAATTTCTAGTGAGACTAAAATAGCTAGTTAGGATTGATAGTGTATACATTGTGCACGCATGAGCCTCGTATGACATTCTTTTATACTCAAGAAATCTCTCAAGTGTAGTGGTGCACAATTGTAAGCTCGTCGATAATGGGTTCACCCCTTTACTTTTCCACTTAAATGCTTGGGTTTTGTTGACGATAGGCTTTGATTCCGCGAGTGTAACGAACCAGATAGCTGGTGATATTTTCCGTTCTTGGCCTAGGCTAGAACAACTTTAAAATGCATCAGTAGGGTGTAAGACTAGCTTACATATATACCCAACATCTCCAAGGTGCTACATACACCCCCTCTTACGGACTAAGTATTTGGTTGAAGACTTGAAGTTTTCCTATTGCATGGGATTTTCCTAGATTCAACACTGAGATTTCTCCCTTTTTTTACAAAACTTTTCTATATTCAATTGAGCTATAGCCTACCATAGACAAGGCTAACCAATAGTGGCTTTGATATCATATGTAACGATTCAACCCGGCAGTGATAATATCCATTTTAGGTCTAGGTCCGCCCAACTTTAAAATTCATCACTAGGGTGTAAAACATTCTTATATATATACCCTGCAACTCTCTTGTATTTTGCTAACGTATGACACTTATTCTAAGCTACGGTGTCATAGTCTTATTGAAACATCATACGTTCCCATCTTATCACTAGACCAAAGACTGGGAACTACCTTGCATGTCATGTTTGTGAGTACTTCTGTGCCTTTATGGGAGAATTGATGAAGTTATTTTTTTCCTCTTCGTAGAACAAATAAAGACACCGGAGTTTCCCCATGACGTTTTGGAGGTTTCCTAGCTTTCATCAAGGATCAATAAATATTTTTCTGAAAAGGTTTAAGTAAACTTAAAGGACACAACTCTTAATTGCATAATTAAGAGTCTATTCTCAACCTACCGTCTAACAAATAAGCCATTTTTTGTTAACATATGGTAAACATATGGGATTGAAACTGTTAAGGGTATACATAAATGACTATTTTGTACCCACCCCGAATGACAGAGTAAGGGGCCATTTTCGTCATTTCTCTTGGATCTTATTTAGTAAGCCAAGTTGCTTGGACTCTTCACTTTTGGTGCCGCACTCGTGTCGACACGACATCGATGTGGGATATTTGTTTGATTTGGTCAACCAGATTTGGGTACTTTGACCAAAATCAATGGGGAAAGTTTGAACAATTTTAATCATTTTTGTA
Organism: Solanum clarkiae; assembly: GCA_011800125.2. Classification (NCBI taxonomy): domain Eukaryota; kingdom Viridiplantae; phylum Streptophyta; class Magnoliopsida; order Solanales; family Solanaceae; genus Solanum; species Solanum clarkiae. The sequence goes on along the minus strand of JAABOM020017092.1, from coordinate 25,880 downwards.
GTCAATACAAAATCTAAGGTTAAATTGAAGAAAATGTAATACTTTTTATATATAAATTTCTATGTCACTCCTCTTCCTTTAAATAATAGTTCTTCAAATAAAATAATAAAAACCTATACTAAACCCTAGAAAATATTCTCTAAGATTATTCAAAGTTTCTTCCTATTTTCTAGAATGTCGAATCTCTCTTCAAAATCCCTAACATTATCTATTTACACTATTTACAAAAAGATCCTAAAAATAACATAAAAAGTACAACTGGCAGCAGTTACATCTCGCAGATACGACTCATAATCGGGCTTTCGTAGTCAGCAACTGGCATGTTGGACTTGACTGCAATGATCCATTTCTACAAGTCGTGGTGTACTCTATGACTCACAGTGTCTTCTCGTAGGCTTGAGTTGCATTTCTTGATCCAAACTTTTGGCACACTATTTCTTCTTACGAGAGCACCTCCTATGAGTCATAGTGCGACTTATGACTCGTAGGTTAGCCTCTTATAGTTGACCTTCACTTTGCAAATTCCTAATTTATCTTACTTTTTCTTGCTACGAGGGCACCCTACGACTCGTAGATTGGGATATGACTCGTAAGATGGCTCGTATGTCCTGTACTTTAGCAAAATCTGTAATTTTTTCTCCCAAAATCATGCCAACCTATATTTTCTTCAAAGAACAACACAAAAACACATAAAACTATAAGAAGTTGCATTAATAACATACAAAATCCTTTGTTTTGGGCATCAAATGTGTTGTAATTTGACAACACATCAACACCCTCAACTTAGAATTACTTTTTCTCCTCAAGCGACGACCCAATCTAAGTAGATAATGAGAAACACATAGTAACTATCCTAATGGCATACACATAGCTTAATTCAAATTGAGGTACCCAATTCTCATTTTAAAAACCTGATTGAAAAGCTACCAAGCAAGCCAAAACATAATGATGCATCCGACAATCTGACTATGATAAGTGAAGGAGTATCACCAATCCACATTCACTGAACAACCCATATGTCAATCACGCAATGCAAATGCCCTCTTAGAAAAAAAGTCCCTCTATTTCACTCAAAAAAAAAAAAGAAATCAAAGTTCGGGGACTATGCAAGCATGCTCACTCTGACAAATGAAATTCATGCATGATAACTAACACCATACGCTTGCCCCTACACTCAAACCCCAGACTATTGACTAGTTAAACTAGGATCACTTTAGACTTTAATGGGCTTGTAAAGTTGGCTCTTGGAGCTTTGGTATGGCATTTTAGGCAAGTAGTGACTGAAAGCTACCCTTGAACCATGTTTTTCAGTACTTTTACCTCCAAACTCAACCATTTAAATTATATCCTCCCTTATTCTTACTTTTCAAGCTTTTCCAGGTGCTTTCTTTTCCTTTTTTATGTGTGCCTTATTTTCGAACTCATTTTGCTATTCTTTTCAATTCAGGGAAACTTTTCTTTCTTTTTCTCTCAACCAGCACATGGTTTTTCTCTTCTTTCTTTCTTTCACAACTAACTATCTCATTTTCATTACTTTACCAAAATAAATGCCACCCTCAACTTAGGCTTTTAAACTAAGGTGAAGTACACAATATCCATTCCCTAAACTAGGGCCACTTTTGGTAGCCACCCTCAACTAAGGCTTTTTGCCTCAACCAAGGTTCATATGTTCAAGGATAGACCAGGGCCAATATGAAGGTATTTAAAAAACCAAGGCTATGTTAGCTAAGTATCAAGAAAGAATAGGTACATGTAAAGCTCAAACATTTGGAACAAGGGTTAAATTACACAATTGGTAGGTCATTTAGGCAAAAGTGGACTCACTAAAAGAAAGATGGCCTAAGATCCTTTCCTAATCAACCATATCTCCAGTCTAATGTTATAGTAACAAGGCAAGTTCTGAGTCAATACACAACACATGTATCTGACAAAATAGGCTCACACACACATGACATTGCATACACAATCACATAGACTCACAGGTCATGCTTCAAGCATCAACTTGCCTCCTCCTTATTAGAACAAACATTTCCAAATAATCATATGCAAGATTGTAATTGTAAAAAATAATCCCAAAAATTTTGAGGGTACCAAATTTTAAATAAAATCATTTAAGATTATATGTATGCCAAAAGATAATAATCACTATATATCTACAAATTATCTACACTACCCAAACAAGCTGGTTCAACATAAATTAAAAACATCCACAAGAAAAAATAAATAGGGAAAGAAAACCTTGGGATCATAAATAGGGGAAGTTATGCACTCAAAGCTACTCAGACTTTACCCTAATCGGTAACTTCCCTCACCCCACTAAAAGAAAATACTACTTTCTTAAAGTATATATATGTATGAAATAAGGGAAACAAGGGGCATACCTTGGGTTGCCTCACAAGAAGCGCCTGATTTAGTGTCATGGAACGACAAGATGAGATTCGATATTCATGCTTCCTCAAGGTTCCAATCCTCAACTATCTTAATTTCCTCCATGTCACCCATGTAGAGCTTGACTCTTTGATCATTGATTTTGAAGATCTTTCCGTCCCTTCTTTCTAGCTCGATAGCTCCATGACTAAAGACACGTACTACTCAGAAAGGGCCCATCCACTTAGATCTGAGCTTCTCGGGAAACCACTTCAATCATGAGTTGTAAAGTAACACTATGTCCCCTGGTGCAAATTAGCTATTCTCAATTTTGCGGTCATGCTGAATTTTCATTCTTTGTTTGGACAATGCAGGACTTTCATATGCTCCCAATATGAACACATCTAGCTTATTAATCTGCATTACCTAGACGTTGCTACTCTATTCCAATCTAGGTTCAGCTTCTTGAATGCCAACATTGCTTTATGCTCTAGTTTGACCGGTAAGTGACAAGCGTTTCCAAACACCAATTGGTAGGGAGACATACTAATCGATGTTTTGAAGGCAGTGCGGTACGCCAGCAATGAATCATCCAACTTTTGGGACCAATCGGTGCGATTCACATTCACAGTTTTGGACAAGATTTGCTTTATCTCTCTCTTCAATACTTCTACTTATCCACTAGTTTGGGGATGATAAAGCATTGCCACATGATTCTTTACACTATACTTCTCAAGGAGTGTGTTGAATAATCTGTTGCAAAAATTAGAGCCTCCATCACTGATAATTTCTTGAGGTGTTCCAGACTTGGAAAAAATGTTTCGTCGAACAAAACCTGTAACACTCTTGCCCTCATTGTTTGGTAGGGATATGGCTTCCACCCATTTGGGGAAATAATCTACAGTAACCAGAATATACTTATTCCCATGAGAGCTAATAAAGGGTCCCATGAAGTCAATTCCCTATACGTCAAACAGCTTGATCACCAAAATGGGATTAAGAGGGAGTTCGTGCCTCCATGAGACTCCACCCTCTCTTTGACATCTGTCACAGGATTTGACATAATCATGAGCATCGTGATGTATAGAAGGCTAATAAAATCCATACTGTAACACCTTATAAGCCATACGAGCTCCATTGTGATGGCCATCAACTAATGAGAAGTGGCAAGATTCAAGGATGCTCATCATCTCTACTTCTGGAACACATCGACGGATGATCCCATCAACACATACATGAAATAGGTATGGCTCATTCCAAAAGAATTTTTCCACATCATGCATGAACTTGTGACATTGATGTGTGTTTAGATCATGAGGAACAATATCACTCACCAGATAATTTGCATAGTCAGCAAACTAAGGAATAAGATCATGTGAAACTACCAACACACTTTCATCAGGAAAGGAATCATCAATATCAAGACCATCATCAAACCTCACCGTATCTCTATCCTTTAATCTGGAAAGGTGATCGGCAACTTGATTCTTTGATCCCTTTCTATCAATCACATCAAAATTAAATTCTTGCAGTAGAAGCACCTATCTGATCAATCTTGCCTTTGAATCTTTCTTGGCCATCAAATACTTGAGTGTTGTATGGTCCATGTGTACGATCACTTTGGCTCCCAACAAGTATGATCGAAATTTCTCAAATGCAAAGACTAATGCAAGTAACTCCTGTTCAGTGACTGCATAGTTTTTCTAGGCCACATTTAGTGCTTTGCTCGCAGAGTAGATAGGATATAGGACTTTCTCCTTGTGTTGTCCCAACACCACACATAGTGCAACCCCACTAGCGTCACACATTAATTCAAAGGGCTATGACTAATTCAGAGCCATAATGATAGGTGCTGAAGTCAACCTTCTCTTCAATTCTTGGAAACTTTGCGTAGAGGCATCATCAAATACAAATTTTGTATCTTTTTCCAACAATTTGAACAAATGATGAAAAATCATTGAGAAATCTTTTGTGAAGCGTCGGTAGAACACAACATGGCCCATGAAGCTCCTAACACCTTTTATTGAGATCGGTGGTGGAAGTTTCTCAATCATCTCAATTTTTGCTTTATCTACCTCAATGCCTTTACTCGAAATTCTATGACCTAGCATAATGCCTTTCTTAACCATGAAGTGACACTTCTCTCATTTCAACCCTAGGCGACTTTCGACACTTCTCTGCAAGACATCATACAAATGTTACAGACAATCTTCAAAGGATTGACCCACTACACTAAAATCATTCATGAACACCTCAATCGTACTTTCCACCATGTCCGCAAAAAAAGACATCATGCATCTCTGAAATATGGCTGGAGCATTATACGATCCAAACAACATTATTTTGAATACAAATGTACCATAAGGGCATGTGAATGTTGTTTTATCTTAGTCCTCTAACGCAATCATAATTTGATTATACTCTGAATATCCACCAAGGAAATAATACCAACCCTTTTCTGCAAGTCTATCAAGCATCTGTTCCATGAATGGCATAGGAAAGTAGTCGTTCTCAGTAGAGGCATTAAGTTTCTTGTAATCTATACACTCTCTATCTGGTGAATGGTCGCATGAGAATCAACTAATTTTTGGCATTCGACACTACTGCGATACCCCCTTCTTTAGGACATACTAAACAGGGATCACCTATTCACTGTCTTAAATAGGGTAGATTACCCTTGCATCCAACCACTTGATGATTTCCTTTTGAACCACTTCATGCATTGGAGAATTTAACCATTGTTGGTGCTCAATGTTGGGTTGTAGTCCTTAACCAGATGAATCTTGCGAGTGCATATACTAGGAGGGATGCCAATGATATCTGCAATAGTCCACCCAATAGATCTTTTAAATTATTTTAGTACTGCTACAAGGGCCTCTGCTTGAAGTTCACTCAAATCTACTGTAATGATGACCGATAATGTATCATGCTCTCCAACAATTGTATATTTCAAATGTGATGGGAGCGTTTTCAGTTCCAACTCTGGTGGGATTTCTATGGAAGGCGTTATGGGTAGGGACTCCCTATTGTCCAGACCTAGTTCTAATTTTTCCTGACATCTCGGCCCAAATGATACCCTAAGAGTGTTCATTGTCTCCTCATAATCAGGGATACCATCACCATCAAAATTCATCCATACTACCTCCAAAGTATCAACTCCAAGATGTAGCGTGACTGGAATGTCTGACTCATCATCATCAACAGTTTCAACCACCGAGATTACCCTCAAATCATAGTCTTCACTACTTTGTTGAAAAATCTTGAAACACCACTGCTTCTTCACTAAACCTAAATGTGAACAGTTCCCTCCATATCAACTAGAGTACGACTTGTGGCTAGGAAAGGCCTCCCAAAAATGAGAGGAACTACAAAATCAACTTCATAGTGAAGAATAACAAAATCTGCAGGAAATATAAATTTGTCTATCTTTGCCAATACATCATACCCCTACAGGTTTCTTGATTGTTGTGTCTGCCATTACTAACTTGCATAGTTGTAGGAATAGAAGTACCAAATCCGAGCTTTTTGAAGATGGCAAGTGGCATCAAATTTATGCTAGCACCCAGATTACAAAGTGCTTTGGCAAATACCAACTTCTCAAGTGTGCATGGTATGGTCAAAGCACCTGGGTATTCCCGTTTCTTGACTAGTGACTTGGTAGTGATGGAACTAAAATGTTGAAACTTTTGGGAAAGTTCTTGACACATAGTTTGTTTCTTCTTTACTAGATCTTTCATGCACATTGTATAACTCGGCATCTTTTCTAAAGCTTTGATAAAAGGAATGTTCATTGATAATTTCTTGATCATTGATTAAAAATTCTCAAACTTACCATCCTCTTCTTTCTTTTTAAGCCTTTGAGGAAAAGGTGGTGGATGAAACGACCCCAAAAGTGCCAGAAAATATGCCTCGAAAGTGCCCAGAATTATAATTTTCATATATCTCAAAATTCATACATGATATCAAAAATACGACTTCATATTCTTGTTTAAGGGGTCCAAATTAGGGGGGGAAAGGTCTAACCTCGATGCTAGAGCAACTGTAGCAAAATCCAAAAATTTCAAAATGCAATTTCCAGAGAGTAAAACGCACAAGTGTGTTATTTTGTGACTGTGTTTTTTCAACTCGGTCCACGACTTTCATGTCTTCGGCCTAAGTGTTCCCATTCACTCAAATACCTATACTTAGCCATATTTAACCCTCACATCATCCTAAACATTTTCCAATACCCACTCAAACACTTATCCAAATTTTTCACTCTTAAATTCAAGTATCAAACCCTCATCCGGAACTAAGGATTTCCTTCAAGCTTTAAGTCTCCATTTTCAGTCTTCATCAAGAGTTTCTCCAAAGCTAAGGTATGTGGGTTTCAACCATTGATGCCTTTCACTCATGGTGCTCTAAACTCCTTTTTACTCAATTTTCATGATTTAAAGTTGATTTTAAAAAATGGGTTTACTAGTATGAACTTGTCTATGAACTATGCTAAAGCTATATGAATTTGTGATTGTTTTGCTATGTCTTGAGCTAAAAATATTGCTTGAGGGTGTTGCAAGGTGTTGATTGATGGATTTACAATGGATTTCCTAGCATGATTTCACTCTTGAATTGCATGGTTTTACATTAGCACTGCACACCCACCAAGTGTTTGATAAAATGTCCAGTTACGATTTCTTGAGGAATTGAAGGCTCAATGCAGGTCTTATGTTGTAAATAATATTATGATGTTGAAAGGAGAGTATTTATATGATGTTATGATGATGATAGAAAGAAAGTATGTATGTGGTATTTCTCTATATAGTGTTGAATTGACCATAACAAATTGAGAGGTATGGCTCAATCACCATGGGAGGTAGGGTGTGACCATCCTCTAACCTTCCAAGGGGTTTGTAGCTTGGCACCATGGGAGGTGGGGTTTGCAGCTTGGCACCATAGGAGGTAGGGTGTGAACATCCTCTAAACTACCAAGGGGTTTGTACCTTGGCACAATGGGAGGTAGGGTGTGACCATCGTCCAACTCATCAAGGGGTTTGTACCTAAATCACCATAGATAGTAGGGTGCAGCAATCCACCGTAGTATGGTCTATGTTCACACTTGTATTATAATATATAAAGCATGCCTTTACTACAAGCATCACACATACATGTCATTTTGTTATATGTTAGTTAATTTCTTAAATTATGCATATCGATTATGTCACTTATCTGTTGTTACATTACATCCTATATACTTAGTACATTCAAACATAGTAATGCATACTCTTGCCTACATGACATCACCATATAGAAACTGGTGCATAAGTGGATCATCCTCCTCCTTCACATATCTAGTTTGGTACTACTCAAGCTAGTTAGTGAGTCCTCTAATTTGGGGACCTTAGTCTAAGTTTATCTTATTATGTATTGAGACACTGTTATTTATTGTTTACTTTAGCTATGAAAGTGACCCTAGTTGCTTTGTCTTAGTTTGACTACTCGTCACTCCATGCTCTTGTATCCATGTTTCAAGCCTCATTTTGTTAGGTTGGGGTTGTATTAGGTTCATAGGAGACTCCTAGTACCTAAACGAGTTCAAGACTTTCTCGAGAGTTGAGTTTTGGGTAATGGTTAATGCAAAGGTCAACTTTAAAATAGCATAACTTTTAGCACACTTAGAGCTGGGTGTCCCATGACATTTCAAATGAAAGCTCTTTGAGATATCTTTTCAAATGGGCTTAGGTAATCTACGTTAGAGGTGTTTCACTATTGGAGGATTTAAATGGGCTTTAGTTAATCGGTTCTTCCCTATTGAGCTTAGGGAATCTAATTTTGTAGAGTTCTTGAACTTGAAGCAAGGTACTAGGAGTATGAGGGCGTATTCCCTTAAGTTTAATCAACCTTCAAAGTTTTCTCTTTGTTTGGTGGCTGATCTTTGATCTAGGATGAATAAATTTGTGATGGGTGTCTCCGACTTTGTGAGTGAAGAATGTCGGTCCACCTTGCTAATTAGTGACATATAGATGTCTCGATTGATGACTTATGTTGAGCAAATGGAGGAGGAGAAGTTGAGGAAAAGACGGGGTAAATAGGCCAAGAGGGCTTGATTTTATGGTGTCTCCCAAGATCAAGAGTCTGACAGTGCTTCAAATAAGAGGATGGCTATTGATAGGGTGATCAACTCAAGTGGAAAAAATGGTATGAAGGGAGAAAAAATCTTAAGTGTCCAAGATGTGGGAGGTACCGTGGTGGGGCATATTTGAGGAAGACCAATGCTTGTTATAGTTGTGAAGAGGAGGGTCACAAGCTAATAGATTGTCCTCTTAGGTGCAAAAAGGGTAGAGGTGGTGAGGTTGATCAAAGGGATGCTCGAGCAATCGGTTCTATGCTCTTCAAAGGCATGAAGTAGATGAGGCACCCGATGTTACTACTGGTAAGTTCAAATTTCCTAAACTTTATATGTGTGTCTAGTTGGGGCCAGTGTGCCATTGTTTCTTCCCTTATTCTCTTGGTTTCTGGTCGGCTTCTTATGTGTCCTTAGTTTTGATGTTAATATTTTCTGTCTATCACTTGGTTGAGTATATGGTTGCTAGAAAGTCCATAAGTATTGATCCATGTGCATTTTGTATTAGGTCTAGCCATCCATCTTAGAAGGGTTGGAAGTTTTAGGTGGAGGGATAGTAGAGTAGGGGTTGTCTCCCAAGGGCAAGATGATGGTTTATAGCGACAAGTTGAATAGGTGTGGTTAAAGTTGACAAGGAGTTGCAGTTGTGATCCTTTCTAGAGTGTTAAGGAAGTTTGTAAGGTTGCATTTGGATAGGAGTTGCCTATGGTCATTGTTCGTCCAGTTTTTTCATGCTTCTACATTGGTGGGGATGTGTTGGTGACACTGGTGCTATGGAACTCCTTGAAGATGTGGGTGTTTTGATGGAAGAATTTACTTAGGAGAAGGTCTCCATGGAGATGTTGTTGGGTGAATGGAGATGTTGGATGATAATTATACAATGTTCATCAAGGCCCTTCTTGGAGGAGGAGTCTATTTGTATGTGTCTCTCGGGAAGATGGTGCTGGCATGGAGAAGCAATATCCATATTTCTTTCATTCTATTTAAGCTTATGGTAACACGTCAAGTCCCTTTTATGATTCTAAGTCTTATGTATCAGCCTCGATGTCATTTATATGCATTCGTGTTTAAATTGAATAGTACATGGTGATTTTACACTTATGCTGGGATTTTAAAAATGATGTTTTGAATGATTTGAATATATTTTAGCATGACTTTTAACTACATTATGACTTTCCACTTGTAAGTTATGTGATGGATCTTATGGTTGGAAGTTTCATGAACTAATTCAAGCCTCTCAAGCCTTGTTCTTCCACATTCGAGGATGAATGTTCCCGAGGGGGATATATTGTGACACCCCATAATCCATGCTCTTGTATCCATATTTCAAACCTCATTTGGTTAGGTTGTGGTTGTATTAGATTCATGGGAGACTCCTAGTACCTAAACGAGTGCAAGACTCTTTTTAGAGTTGAGTTTTGTGTGATGGTTCATGCAAGGGTAAACTTTAAACTAGCATAACTTTTAGCACACTTAGAACTGGGTGGCCCAGGACATGTCAAGTGAAATATCTTTGAGTTAGCTTTCCAATGCACTTAGTTTCATCTCATTTAGAGTTCAGAATCAAAAGTTATGGTCATTTTACTGAAGAGTGCCAGTGCAGAGTTGCACTACGAGCCCATAGTTACGAGTCGTAGGTTAGGGTACGTCTCGTAGGTCAAGCTCGTAGCAATTTCCAGAGACTTCAAACTGAGCCTAGGGGTCATGTGAGGGGTCCTACGAGTCATAGTGCTACCTACGAGTTATAATGAGGACCGTAACAGTCGTTAGACAATATTTTAGGAAGTGTTATTTTTGTCCTTTCCCACCCTTTCTAAGGTTTAGATTGACATTTTTATGCTCATTCAAGGTCCCAAAACCCTTAGGTTCTTCATTGTGTTGATAAAATACTCTCTCAAACCCTTACACTAATATTTCACTCCAAAATCAAGTGTCCAAATCTCTTCTGGATCTAAGAATTTCCTTCAAGCTTCAAGCCTCCAATTTCAATCTTCGTGAAGACCTTCTCCAACGATAAGGTATGTGGTGTTGAATCATTGGCTCCTTTCTCCCATGGTGTCTATGCCTCCTCTTTACTAGTATTGTGTGATTTAAAGTTGATTTTACATGTGTGTCTTGTATATTGAAAAATTTACTACAAAGTGATTTTAGTTAATGAAAGTATGGTTGTTTTAGCATGTTTTGAGCTCTAAATCTTGGATCTAATGTTGGATATTATGAGTGGTTTTGATGTGAAAGTATTGGGGGTGTTGCAAGGTGTTGATTGGTCTTTTACCCCTATCACACGCTCCCCATGTGTTTGATAAGATGTCCGGCTAGGATTTCTTGAGGAATTGAAGGTCCAATGCACGTCTTATGAGTTGAATAGCGTTATGATGAGTATATGATGATGAAATAATGATGGAATGATTATGAAACAATGGTATGCATATGATGTATAATGATGAGAGAAAATGTAAGTATACGATAATTTTATGATGATGAAAGTATGTTGTACATGCGTTGAATTCACGAAAAGTATCTATGATGATGCAAGTTAATTGACTTGTTGAGTAGGCGCCAAGCCTCAATCATCTTGTTGAGAGGGTACCAAGTCTCAATAACATTGACGAGGGGGTGCCAAGGCTTGGTTTCCTTACTGAGAGGGTACCAATCCTCAATCACCTTGTTGAGAAGGTGCCAAGTCTCAATCACCTTAATGAGGGGGTGTTAAGCCTCAGATGCCTTGTTGAGGGGGTATCAAGCCTCAATCACTGTTCATGGAATGGTGTGCCTTGGAGTTTTGAAGTAGTTCGCTTGGTCTATCCTTCACAAATGCTATCCTATATGAGCATGAGTTGCTTAAGCATGTTTTACTTAAGCTTTGGTCATATATGTAACATTGCTATATCTTGCCTATTGCCTATTGTTATGCAAGTTGTTATGAAGCTAATCTCTTGTCGCTTTTTATCCCACGTATTTAGTACATTAAAACGTACTAACACATACTCTTGCCTACATGATATCTCCATGTAGGAATCAGAGCTCCATTTGGTCATCATCCTTTTCCATGTGGCCGGTGATATCAAATCAAGCTAGTTGGTGAGTCCTCATGTATGGGGGAGATATCCATGTTCTTTTGCTATGCATTTAAGACTATCTTTTCTTTTTGATATACTTAACTATGAGGGGGAGTTTGGTTGCTTGTCTTTGCCCTCACTAAGTTCTATGTTAGAGGTGTTGTTGCACAAAAATATGTATTATGCTTTATCTTTGATTCACTTATCATATCCAAGATATTTAAGTATGTGTTGTCTTGCTTCCACGACCAACGATGTGTGATAATATGCTATGAGGCTTGTTTGGAGTTCCTTCGGGTTCCCCGTTCGCTGGTCAACTCTAGGCCCTAGGCTTGGGTCATGACAAAGATAGTGTAAAACCACTAGTTTGATAGATCCTCGGAGTCCAACAAAGCACGTCGATTAGAGTCTTATTCATGGTTGAGTTGTGCACCACAACTATGGGTAGGAGGTTATCAAACGTTTTAGGAAACTTTTCCCTTATTTATGTTCCAAGTCGTTCTATAGAGTTGTGGTAAGTTTCTTCCCCCATAACGATTGTTCTATGCTATGCTAGACCATTCCAAGCACACGAGGAAGAAGGCCCCAAATTCCCGAGGAGCAACCGACCAGTGGTGAGCTCCAGGATTCTCTCACTATGCCTGCCCAAGTGGTGGCAACCAAGTCCAACAAGGGGCCCAATCCCCTCATGCTACAACCCTGGGATCTAGGATAAGAGACTTCATGAGGATGAATCCTCCGGTGTTCTATGGGTCAAAGGTGGATAAAGTTGCACAACAGTTCATTAATGAGGTCAACAAGATCTTGAATATCAAGGGTATTGGGCCAAATGAAAAGGCAGAGTTGGCAGCGTACCAATTAAAAGGGGTAGCCCAAGTATAGTATGATCAATGGGAGAGAGAGAAGGGAAACAGTTATGTGGTGCTATGGGAGGAGTTCAAATGGGCTTTTCTTAATTTGTTCTTCCCTATTAAGCTTAGGGATTCTAAGTTGGTAGAGTTCTTGACCTTGAAGCAAGGCACTAGAAGTGTTAGGGAGTATGCACTCAAGTTTAATCAACTTTCAAAGTTTTTTCCTCATTTGGTGGCCGATCCTAGATCTAGGATGAATAAATTTGTGATTGGGGTCTTTGACTTGGTGAATGAATTCTGCCGGTCCGCCTTACTAATTAGTGACATAGACTTGTCTCGGTTGATGACTTATGCTGAGCAACTGGAGGAAGAGAAGTTGAGGAAAAGAAATGGTAATGAGGCCAAGAGGGCTTAATTTGATGGTGGCTCCCAAGACCTAGAGTCTGGCGGTGCTTCAAATAAGAGGATGGATATTGATGGGGTGACCAACCCAAGGGGGCAAGGTGGCCATGAAGGGATAACTAATCCTAAGTGTCCAAGATGTGGGAGGTACCATGGTGGTGCATGTTTGAGGAGGACCAATGCTTGTTATAGTTGTGGAGAGGAGGGTCACAAGATAATACATTGTCCTCTTAGGTGCAAAAAGGGTAGAGGTGGTGAGGTTGATCAAGGGGATGCTCCTAGGCATAATCGGTTCTATGCTCTTCAAAGGAGTCAAGAAGTAGATGAGGAGCCCGATGTTGCTTCCGGTAATTTGAAATTTCCTAGACTTTAATGTGTGTGCCTTGTTGGGGCCAGTTTGCCATTGTCTCTTTCCTTATTCTCTTGGTCGCTAGTGGGCTTCTTGTGTGTCCCGAGTTGTGATGTGAACCTTTGGCGTCTATCTCTTAGTTGAGTATACGGTTGCTAGAAAGTCCATAAGTATTGATCCGTGTTCATTTTGTATTAGGTCTAGCCTATCATCTTTTCAGGGTTGGAAGTTTTGGGTGGAGAGATAGTAGAGTGGGTGTTGTCTTCTAAGGGGGAGATAATAGTTCGTGGCAACAAGTGGAATAAGTGCGGTTAAAGTTGACATGGTGTTGTGATTTGTGAGCCCTTTTAGAGTGTAGAGGAAGTTGGTAAGGTTGCATTTGGGTAGGAGTTGCCTATGGTCATGGTCCGTCCAGTTTTTTATGCTTCTAGGTTGATGGGGATGTGTTGGTGACTCTAGTTCTATAGAACTCCTTAAAGTTGTGGGTGTTGTGATGGAAGAGTTGACTTAGGAGAAGGTCCTGGTGGAGGTGTTGTTGGGTGAATGGATAAGTTGAAAGATAATGATGCAGTTTTCGCCAAGGTGCTTTTTGAAGGAATCGTCAATTTCTATATATCTCTCGAGAAGCTATATTTGTATTTCTTTCATTCTATTGAAACTTATGATAACACGTCAAGTCCTTTCTATGATTCCAAGTCTTATGTTTCAACCCCTATGTCATTCATATGCATTCATGTTTAAGTTGACAAATAGATGGTGATTTTTCTTGAGAAGTTGAAAATGATGTTTTGAATGAGTTGAATATATTTTAGCATGACTTTTAACTACATTATGATTTTCAACTAGTAAGCTATGTGATGGATCTTACGGTTGGAAGTTTCATGTTCTAATTCAAGCCTCTCAAGCCTTGTCTTCCACATTTGAGGACAAATGTTCCCAAGAGAGAGATATTGTGACGCCCCGTAACTCTATGCTCTTGTATCCATGTTTCAAGCCTCATTTGGTTTGGTTGGACTTATATTAGGTTCATGGGAGGCTCCTAGTATCTAAACTAGTTCAAGACTACCCTAAGAGTTGAGTTTTGGGTGATGGTTCATGCAAGGGTCAACTTTAAACTAGCATAACCTTTAGTAACCTCAGAATTGGGTGTCCCATGACATGTTAAATGAAAGACGTTTGAGTTAGCTTTCCAACGCACTTGGTTTCACCTCATTTAGAGTTCAGAGTCAAAAGTTATGACCAATTTACTGAAGACAGCCAGTGCAGAGTTGCACTACGAGCCTATAGTTACTAGTCGTAGGTCGGGGTATGACTCGTAGGTCAAGCTCGTAGAAATTTCTAGAGACTTCGAATTTGAGCCTAGGGGTCATGTGAGGGGTCCTACGAGTCGTAGTGCTACCTATGAGTCGTAACAGGGCCCTTAACAGTCGTTAGACAGCTTTTTAGGAAGGGTTATTTTGGTCCTTTCCCACCCTTTCTAAGTTCTAGATTGACGTTTTTTTGCTCATTCAAGCTTCCAAAAACCTTAGGTTCTTCATTGTATTGATAAAATACTCTCTCAAACCCTTATACTAACATTTCACTCCAAAATCAGGTGTCAAAATCTCTTCAGGATCTAAGGATTTCCTTCAAGCTTCTAGCCTCCATTTTCAGACTTCATCAAGAACTTCTCCAAAGCTAAGGTATGTGGTGCTAAACCATTGGGTCCTTTCACCCATGGTGCCTAAGCCTACTTTTTACTAATATTGCACGATTTAAAGTTAATTTTGTATGTGGGTCTTGTATATTGAGAAATTTACTGCTCAGTGATTTTAGTTCATGAAAGTATGGTTGTTTTAGCAAGTTTTGAGCTCTAAATCTTTGGATCTAACATTGGATTTGATGAGGGGTTTTGATGTGAATGTCTTGTGGGTGTTGCAAAGTTTTGATTGATGGTTTTACTACAGATTTTCTTGCATGATTTCATCTCTAAATTGCATGGTCCTTTACCCCCATCACACCCTCCAAGTGTTTGATGAAATGTCCGACTAGGATTTCTTGAGGATTTGAAGTTCCAATGCATGTATTATTAGTTTAATAGTGTTATGATGAGTATGTGATGATAAAATGATGATGGAATGATGATGAAACAATTGTATGCATATGATGTATAATGATTAAAGGAAAGGTAGGTATATGATGACTTTATGATGATGAAAGTATGTTGTTCATGTGTTAAGTTCATGAAAAGTATCTATGAAGTTACATCTTGATTGCCTTGTTGAGGGGTTACCAAGCCTCAATCATCTTGTTAAGAGGTGCCAAGTCTCAATCACCTTGATGAGGAGGTGTCATGCCTCAATTGCCTTGTTAAGGGGGTACCAAGCCTCAATCACCTTGTTGAGAGCGTGCCAAGTCTCAATCACCTTGCAGAGGGGCTATCAAGCCTCGGATGCCTTGTTGAGGGTGTATCAAGCCTCAATCACCATTCAAGAAATGGTGTGCCTTCGAGTTGGTAAGTAGTTCACTTGGTCCATCCTTCACAAATGATATCCTATAGGAGCATGAGTTACTTAAGCATGTTTTACTTATGCATTGATCATACATGTCATATTGTTGTATCATGCCTATTATCTGTTATTATGCATGTTGATTAAGAAGCTTATCTCTTATCGCATTGCATCCCACATAATTAGTACATTCAAACGTACTAATGAATACTCTTACCTACATGATATCACCATGTAGGAACCGGAGCTCCATTTGGTCATCTTCCTCCTCCACGTGGCTAGTGATATCCAATCAAGCTAGTTGGTGAGTCCTAATGTCCGGAGGCTATATCTATATTCTTTTGTATGTATTCAAGGCCATATTTCCTTTTTGGTATACTTAACTATGAGTGTGAGCCCAATTGCTTGCCTTGGCCCCCACTAAGTTCTATGTTAGAGGTGTTGTTGGACAAAAATATGTATTAGGCTTGAGCTTTGATTCACTTATGATATCCAAGATATTTAAATATTATTCTCGCTCCCTTAGTCCCAATTCCCCTTGTTTATGTTTCTTTTATTGTGATGTCTTGCTTCCGTGGCCAAGCATGTGTGATGATATGCTATGAGGCTTGTTTGGGGTACCTTCAAGTTCCATATTCTCCGGTCAACTCTAGGCCCTAGGCTTCGGTTGTGACACTTGGACCTCGCTCTATCTATGTAGTACAGGTTTTGTTGGACATGCTATATATCGATGATATGAGCTTTGACTCTTTTGTCTCTTTATTATGGTGTTATGCAAGCTTTCCCCTTAGTCCCATTGCCTATTTCAACTTTCGTATGTCATTTAAATGTTTACGCGACCAATGTTGTGTAATGGTGAGATAAGAGGCTTGTTTGGGGTTCCTTCGAGTTCCTCAAAGTCGTATCACGTGTAGGCCCTAGGCTTGGATTGTGACAAATTTGGTATCAGAGCAATAGATTGTTAGATCTCATAGTCCAACATACCGCATTGATTAGATTCTTATTCATGGTTATGTTGTGCACCAAAACTATGAGTAGGAGGCTATGACACGTTTTAGGATTTTGTTTCCCTTCTTTATGATCGAAGTCGTGCTACATAGTTATATTAAGTTTCTTCCCCCCAACAATTTTTCTTTGCTATGCTAGATCATGCCTAACCCTCGAGGAAGAAGGACCCGAACTCCCAAGAAGCAGCCTACCATTGGTGAGCTCTAGGATGCTTTGACCATGCTTTCCCAAGTTATGGCCAATCAAGTCAACCAAGGGGGCCTAGTCCCTCATGCTACCACCCCGGGATCTAGGGTAAGGGACTTCATGAGGATTAATCCTCCGATTTTCTATGTGTCAAAGGTAGATGAAGATCCACAAGAGTTCTTTGATGAGGTCTACAAAATTTTGACAATCATGGGTGTTGGCCCGAATGAAAAGGCGTAGTTGGTGGCGTACCAACTCAAAGGGCTAGCCCAAATATGGTATGACCAATGGAAGAGAGAGAAGGGAAATGATAATGTGGTGCTTTGGGAGGAGTTCAAAATGGCTTTCCTTAATTTGTTCTTCCCTTTTGAGCTTAGGGAGGCTAAATTTGTTCAGTTTATGAATTTGAAGCAAGGTTCCATGAGTGTGAGGGAGTATGTCCTCGAGTTCAATCAACTTAGAAAGTATGCTCCTCATTTGTTGGTCGATCCTAGATCTAGGATGAATAAGTTTGTGATGAGGGTTTCCGACTTGGTTAGTGAAGAATATCAGTCTGCCATGCTAATTAGTAAGGTGGCCTTGTCTTGGTTGATGACCTATACCGAGAAAATAGAGGAGGAGAAATTGAGGAAGATAAGGATTCATGAGGACAAGAGGGCCTGTTTTGAGGGAATGTTCCAAAAGGGTGGCCGATCCCACAATGGCCAAGTGTCCTCTCATGTTTCCAAGGTGGGCTTTGCTAATGATTTCCCAAGGCCTCAAGGTATTGGTGGTGTGGCTCCTATTGTTGGGTGTCCAAAGTGTGGTAGGGGTCATAGTGACCCATGTTTGAGGGACACTAATACTTGTTATAGTTGTGGAGAGATGGGTCATAAAAAGTTTGAATGCCCTCGGTATTGCAAAAAGGGTAAGGAGGTGCGTCCACAAGGTGATAATGCGGTTCCATTGGGGAGAGGTGGCCGACAAGATGGTGCCCCAAGGCACGATCGATTTTATGCTTTGGATGGGAGGCAAAGGATTGATGAGATGCCCGACGTTGTTATCGGCATGTTGAAAATCTTTGACTTTGATGTATATGCATTGATTGATTCGGGTGCCACTCTTTCTTTTGTCACCTCCTTTGTTGCCAAAAAGTTTCATGTTGACCCCGAGTGGTTTAATGAATCATATGAAGTATCTACTCCTATTGGTGCATCTATTGTTGCTAGAAAAGTTTATTGAAGTTGTGATATTTGCATCTTGCATAAAATGTTGCTCGTGATTTTGTTGAGTTAGATATGGTTGATTTTGATGTCATTCTTGGGATGGATTTGTTGTATGCCCACTATGTTTCTATTGATTGTAGAACCCGTAGGGTCAAATTCGAATTTCCAAATGAACCCATCCTTGAGTGAGAGAGTCAAGATGCGGTCATCAAGGGTAGGTTCATCTCTTGCATTAAAGCCTGTAAGTTGATCTCTAAGGGGTGTCTTTACCATCTTGTAAGGGTTAGGGATGAGGAGTCTAAGGACTTTCCCGTAGAGTCGATTCTAGTAGTAAATACATTTGTTAATGTCTTCCCAAATGGCCTTCCCGGTGTTTCTCCTAAAAGGGAAATAGACTTTGGCATAGACTTCCTCCCCGATACTCAACCCATTTCTATTCCCCTTTACCGTATGGCCCCAATGGAGTTGAAGGAGTTGAAGGAACAATTGAGGGACTTGTTGGAGAAGGGATTTATTAGACCTAACCAATCACATTAGGGTGCTCCGGTATTGTTTGTGATGAAGAACGATAGGCCACTTAGGATGTGTATTGACTATCGGTAAGTCAATAGAGTCACCATCAAGAATGGGGATTATCTTCCAAGAATTGAGGATTTGTTTGACCAATTACAATTCGCTAGCCATTTAGCTGAGATTGATCTTTAGTCTAGGTATCATCAAGTGAAAGTGAGGGAGTGTCATATTCCTAAGATGACTTCTGGACTAGGTATGAGCATTATGAGTTTGTTGTGATGTTGTTTGGGTTGACCAGTGCACCAAATATCTTCATGGACCTTATGAATAGGGTCTTCAAGCCCTACCTTGATTCCTTTGTTGTGGTTTTCATTGATGATATTTTGATTTATTCGCATAGTAGGGAGGAGCATATGGGCAATTTTAAAATTGTGTTGCAAAGATTATGGGAGGAGATATTGTATGCTAAATATGAAAAGTGTGAATTTTGGTTGAAGGAGGTTGCCTTTCTAGGTCATGTGGTGTCAGGGGATGGTATCAAGGTGGATCCTAAGAAGACCGATCTAATTAGAAATTGTCCTAGACCATTGACCCCATCGAATATTAGGAGCTTTGTAGGCCTAGCGAGTAGCTATAGGTGGTTTGTGAATGGGTTCTCTTCTATTGCTTCCCCTATAACAAAATTGGCTCAAAAGAAGGCTAAGTTTGTGTTGTTCAATGAATGTGAAAGGAGTTTCTAAACATTGAAATACAAGGTTGTGTCCTCTACTATATTGTTACTATTGGATGGGCTTGAGGGATTTGTGTTGTATTGTGATGCTTCCCTGGTTTGTTTGGGTTGTGTGTTAATGCAAAGTAGTAAGGTCGTAGGTTATGCTTCTAGACAACTCATGGTACATGAAAGGAACTACCCTACAATGATCTAGAGTTAGCCATCATTGTGTTTGCATTGAAGATTTGGCATCACTACTTGTATGGGGTGCATATTGATGTGTTCACCGACCATAAGAGCCTCCAATATGTCTTCACACAAAAGGATCTCAACTTGAGGCACAGGAGATGGTTAAAGCTTCATAAAGACTATGATATGAGTGTGCATTATCATTCGTGTAAGGCAAATGTGATGGAGGATACTTTGAGTAGGGTATCCATGGGTATCCTAGAACATTTTGATGGTAGTGAGAAGGAGATGTCTAGGGAGGCGCATCAGTTGGCAAGATTGGGAGTTAGGTTGGAAGAGGATGGTAATAGTGGTGTGGTTGTTGTTGATGGTTCTAAGTCTTCTTTGGTTGATGAGGTGATGTCAAAAAAAGATCTTGATCTTTCATTGTTAGAATTGAAGGCTTGGTGAAACAGGGCAAGGTGGAGGTTCTCTCCCAAGGGGGAGATGGTGTCCTTAGGTACCAAGGTAGGATGCGTGTACCATGCGTTGATAGTTTGATAGAAAATATCCTTGATGAGGCCCATAACTCTTCTTATTCTATCCACCCCGGTTCCTCCAAAACATATAGAGACTTGAGTGATGTGCATTGGTGGGGAGGTATGAAGAGGGACATTGCCAAATTCGTTTTGGGTTGTCATACTTGCCAACAAGTCAACGCTAAACATCAAAGGCAGGGTAGCTTAACCCAAGACATAGAGATTCCTACTTGGAAGTGGGAGATGATTAATATGGATTTCGTTGTTGGGTTGCCCAAGACTAGAAAAGGTTTTGATTCCAATTGGATGATGGTTGATAGGATGACAAAATCGGCTCACTTTGTACCGGTCAAGACCACATATGGAGCTGAAGATTATGCAAAGTTATACATTATGACTTGGTAAGGTTGCATGGGGTTCCTTTATCCATCATATCGGATCGTGAGGATAAATTTACTTCACATTTTTCGAGATTTTTCCAAAGGGGCCTTGGTATTAGAGTCAAACTTTCTACTGCCTTTCACCCTCAAACTTATGGCCAAGCCGAGAGAACTATCCAAGCCCTTGAGATATTCTTAGATCATGTGTGTTGGAACTTAAAGGTAGTTGAGATGGTCATCTTCCTTTGATTGAGTTTGCCTACAACAATAGCTATCATTCTAGCATTGGTGTGTCTCCTTTTGAGGCTCTCTATGGGAGACGTTGTAGATCACCAGTTGGATGGTTTGAGATTTGGTGAGATAGCTTTGTTTGGACCGTATCTGGTTATGGAGGCTCTAGAGAAGGTTAGGATGAATAGGGAAATGTTGAAGATGGCCCAAATTCATCAAAAAGCCTATGCCAATATGAGAATAAGACACCTTTAATTCAAACTTGGTGATTGTGTCTACCTGAATGCTTCACCCACGAAGGGTGTGGTCTGTTTTGGTAAGAAGGGAAAGTTGAGCCCCAAGATATATTGGTCCTTATGAGATCATGAGGAGGGTCGGCAAGGTACCTTATTACTTGAGGTCGCTTAATGATATGGATTTGGTTGATTCGGTGTTCCATGTGTTCATGTTGATGAAATATGTAGGTGATCCGAATGTCATTGTGCCTCTTGATTTTGTAGGTGTTGTTGAGGATAATTTGACATATGAAGAGGTTCCAGTTCAAATTTTGGATAGGCATGTGATGTGGTTGAGAAACAAGGAGGTGGCTTCCGTTAAAATCCTTTGGAGGAATCAACAAGTTGATAGTGCTTCTTGGGAGGCCAAAGCGGACATGCAAAAGCAATATATTGCCGTTTCCACTCCATTCAAGCCTAAGGTATCGATCTAAATCCTTTATTTGATTTCAAAATCTTAAATTCAGTCCCATGTGATTGCATATGTTCATGTTTAAATTGACAACTTCATGATGATTTTACATGTATGACGAAGTTTTTGAAATGATGTTTAACTGAATTGTTGCATCTCTATGTGGGCTGAAATTTTCATGTTTGTACATCTCATATACATCTCTTTGACATTTAGGGATGAATATTCCCAAGGGGGAGATATTGAAACGACCCCAAAAAGTGCCTGAAAATGTACCTCGAAAGTGCCCGGAATTGTAATTTCCATATATCTCAAAATTCATGTGTGATATTGAAAATCCAACTTCATATTCTCGTTTAGGGAGTCAAAATTAGGGGGAAAAGGGGCTAACCCTGATTTTAGAGCAACTGTAGCAAAATCTGAAAATTTCAAAATGCATTTTTCAGAGAGTAAAGCGCACAGCTTTCGCAATGCGCAGGTGTGTTATTTTGTAACTATTTTTTTCTACTCGCTCCAAGACATTTATGTCTTGGTCCTAACTATTCCCATTCACTAAAATACCTATACTTAGCAATATTGCACTCTCACATCATCCTAAACATTCTCCAATACTCACTCAAACACTTAGCCAAATTTTTCACTCCTAAATTCAAGTCTCAAACCCTTATCCGAAAGTATGGATTTCCTTATAGCTTCAAGTCTCCTTTTTCAATCTTCACCAAGAGGTTCTCCAAAGCTATGGTATGTGGGTTTCAACCATTAGGTCCTTTCACCCAAGGTTCCCTAACCTCCTTTTTACTCAATTTGCATGATCTAAAGTTGATTTTACAAATGGGCTTACTAGTGTGAACTTGTCTATGAACTACGCTAAAGCTATATGAATTTGGGACAATTTTTCTATGTTTTGTGCTAAAAATCATAGAATCTTAGATCTATTGTTAGATTTGAGAAGGAGTTTTGATGTACATTGCTTAAGGGTGTTACAAGGTATTAATTGATGATTTAACAATGGATTTTCTTGCATGATTTCACTCTTGAATTGCATGGTTTTACATTAGCACTACCCACCCGCCAAGTGGTTGATAAAATGTCCGGTTATGGTTTCTTGTGGAATTGAAGGCTCAATGCATTTCCTATGTTATGAATGATATTAAGATGATAAAAGGAGAGTATTTATATGATGATATGATGATGATAGAAGGAAAGTATGTATATGGTATATAGTGTTGAATTGACTATAGCCAATTGACGGGTATGCCTCAATCACTATGGGAGATAGGGTGTGACCACCCTCTAACCTTCCAAGGGGTTTGTACCTTGGCACCATGGAAGGTATGGTGTGACCATCGTCTAACCTTTCAATGGGTTTGTACCTTGGTACCATGTAATGTAGGGTGTGACCATCCTCTAACCCATCAAGGGGTTTGTACCTTTGTAACCTATTGAGAGGTTTATACCTCAATCACCATGGGTGGTAGGGTGCAACAATCCACCATAGTATGGTCCATTTTCACACTTGTATTATAATATATGAAGCATGCCTTTACTATAAGCATCAATCATGCATATCATATTGTTATATGTTAGTTAATTGCTTAAATTATGCATATTGATAATGTCACTTATCTCTTGTTGCATTGCATCCTACATACTTAGTACATTTAAATGTACAAACACATACTCTTGCCTACATGATATCACCATGTAGGGACCAGTACATGAGTTGATCATCCTCTTCCTCCACGTGGCTAGTTCGGTACTACTCAAGCTAGTTAGTAAGTCCTCTACTTCGGGGACCTTAGTCTAAGTTTTTTGTATTATGTATTGAGACACTATTCTTTATTCTTTACTTTAGCTATGAGGGTGAGATCGGTTGCTTTGTCTTGGCCCTCACTCTATCTATGTAGTAGAGGTGTTGTTCGACATGCTATGTATGTATGATATGAGCTTTGACTCTTTTTTCTCTTGATTATGATGTTATGCAAGTTTATCCCTAAGTCCCATTACCCTATTTCTACTTTCGTATGTCATTTAAATGTTTTCACGACCAATGATGTGTAATTATAAGATAAAAGGTTTGTTTAGGGTTCCTTCAGGTTCCTTATTTGCCATATCACATCTAGGCTCTAGGCTTGGGTCGTGATAGTAAAATTCTTGGAAATTTCATGACCCAAGCTAGGGCTTAGATGTGACACGCCGCAAGGGGAATCCGAAGGGACCCCATGCAAGCTTGCTAGAACATCATTACACATCCTTGGTCGCAGAAGCAATAAAGAAAGCATCAAGAGATAAATGAATAGGAAACCCGGGCTAAGGGAAAACACTTCCATATCATCACAGTGGATAGACAAGAGTCAAGCGCATATCATAGATACATAACATGTTTCACAAACACCTTCACTACATAGATAAGAGTGGGGCCCAAGACAAAGTAACCAGGCTCACCCTCATACTCGAAATAGACAGTAAAGAAGAATGTCTTAAGACATAGTCGGAGAAATATAGACTAAGGTGCCAGAAGTCGAGGACTTACCAACTAGCTCGAATAGCACCGAACTAGCAATGTGGAGGAGGACGATCGACTTGGGTACCGGTTCCTACATGGTGACATCATTTAGGCATAGCATTAGAACATTTGAATGTACTAAGTATGTCGGATGCAAACGTAACAAGAAATATGCATCATAATCAAAATGCATAACAATAGGAAACAGACATAATATAGCAATATGACATGTATGATCAGTGCTAGAGCGAAACATGCTTAAATAACACATGCTCATATAGGATATCACATGTGTAGAATAGACCAAATTAGATTTCTAAAGTACAAACCCCTTGGTAGGTTAAGTACTAACCCTTCACATAGTTGATGAGTAGAAAACCCCAACTCGGTTGGTGTTACTTCCGCCCAATCACCTACGTGGTGAAGTACTAACCTTCACTCGGTTGATGAGTACAAACCCTCAATATGGTTGGTGATAATGTCGCCCTATCACCTAGTTAGTGAAGTACTAACACCGTCACTCAGTTGATTAGCACAAACCCCCGACATGGTTACTGATGATGCCATCCCATCAGAAGGTGGAGAAGAACTAACCCTTCCCTCAATTTGAATGGGTACAAACATCCATCTCGGTTATTCGGGTTCTTAGCCCCCCTCCCCCCGAATGGGGTATGGTCTAATGCAACACTTTATATAGAATTTATCATGTAATTAGGCTCATTTCATCATCCCGA
This sequence comes from Solanum clarkiae, assembly GCA_011800125.2. NCBI lineage: Eukaryota > Viridiplantae > Streptophyta > Magnoliopsida > Solanales > Solanaceae > Solanum > Solanum clarkiae. Next base: position 1,394 of record JAABOM020017092.1, on the reverse strand, counting down.
CATCATTTATATCATACCTCTTGCTTTGCACCTTCAATTCCACAAGAAATCCTAGCCAAACATTTTATCAAACACTTGGCGAGTGTGTAATGGGGGTAAAGGACCATGCAATTTAGAGATGAAATCATGCAAGAAAATCTGTTGCAAAACCATCAATCAATACCTTGCAACATTCCCAAGGTATTCACATCAAAACCTATCACACCCCAAAGTCCCGTAGGGCGGACCGACACCCGTTGCTGATAAGGATCGGGAGAACCAACCTGTAACTATATGCATTCTATATGTATTATAAGGGTTTTCTATGTTTGACATGCCTTTAAGAAGATAAATAGTGATAAAAATCCAAAAGGAGAAGCATATGACTAGGTCGTAATCTCCTCACTTCGACACAAAATATGTATACACTCGACCCTCTTAAGCACCAGATGCACATATAACCATTAACGCGAGATTCAAACACTTTTGAAAATTAGCGCTAGTTTGACCAAACCATGTCAGGTTTCATTTGTATAGTATTAGTATGGTAAGATGTGGGGTGTTACATCCTCCCCCCCTTAGGAACATTCGTCCTCAAATGTTAGCACAATTAGATAGCTCAACCAAGTTTAAGCCTTTACTTACATAACTATTTCACAGCATACTAAATATTCAATCACACGTACCTATCAATGTCCAAATTCTCTATATTGAACTTCCTCTTTAGCTTCAAATAAGTGAGGATATTTTGACTTCATCATGTCCTCGGCTTCCCATGTTATCTCTTCTACTTGCTGGTTCCTCCAAAGTACTTTAACCGAAGCTATTTCTTTGTTCCTTATCTTCTTAATTTGACGATCTAGAATAGCAGTAGTCTCTTCTTCATAGGTGAGATATTACGTAACCTGTATATTCTCAATAAGAGTGATACAGGATGGGTCACCTATGCATTTTTGAAGCATTGAGTCATGGAAAACTGGATGAACCATTGAAAGCTCTTGGGGTAGCTCTAGTTCATATGCAACCTGCCCGAACTTTTTAATAATCTGATATGGCCCTATGTAACGTGAACTCAATTTTCCCTTCTTACCAAATCTCATAACCCCTTTCACTGGAGAAACCTTTAAAAATACCCAACCACCTACTGAAAATTCCGGTCCTCTTCTCCTGGCATCCACATATGATTTGTGATGACTTTGGGCTATTTCTAGTCGTTGCTGTATCACTTTAACTTTTTCCATGGCTTGTTGTACTAGATCTGGCCCAAGTAAGGTGTTTTCACCCACTTCAAACCATCCGATTGGTGATTTACATTTTCTTCCATATAAGGCTTCATATGGTGCCATCTTGATACTCGCGTGGTAGCTATTATTATAGGCAAACTCAATAAGTGGCAAGTGGTCCACCCAACTACC
>JAABOM020017071.1:0-18879 GCA_011800125.2 Solanum clarkiae | reverse complement strand
AGAGGAAACTCTGTCGAAATTTCGGCAGGTTTCCAAGGGGAATAAAGTGGGAAATTCGGGTTAGTATGTGTCCAAGTGCCCCTATCGGGCACTGGTCGGGACCATTGGTTGGGCTGTGACAGTAAGGCGCCCTTATATGGATAAGACATTGGGTTCAAGTCTCAATGCACTATATTAATGATGTAATGATGATTAAAGCAAAACAATGTGCTTTTCGTGAAAAATCATAAAATATATTTCATTAAAATGCTCTATTCTCTAAAGTGAATATGGTAGAAATGCATAATGACTGAAATAAGACAAGTGATTGAATAATACATGTGAACATGGAATGAGATACTAAGCTATCATAAATTGATATGCTAAGGTAATTGTGTTTCATTCATGAAGAATGAGAACTTTTGATACTTTGAATTAACGAAAATTCAAATTGACATACATTAGAGAACCTAAAGATTCTTTTAAATAGTGAATTTTCTTGTACTGCTTGTTATCAAGGCAAGTTGATTGTGAGATCGACATCAACGCAAGTTAGGATTGAGTCCCTGCATTTTTTGAAACGTATACATGGGAATATTTGTGGACTTATTCACCCACCTAATAGGACGTTTAGATATTTTATGGTCTTATAGATGTTTCATCTAGATAGTGTCATGTGTGTCCATTGTCATCTCACAATTTGGCATTTGCAAAATTAGCAAGACCATTGCTTATAAAAACTAGATTGCCTACTTCTATATGGGGACATGCAATTTTTCATGCTGCAATATTTATTCATCTCAGACCGACAAATTATCATAAACATTGTCCATTGCAAGTGGTTTTGGATCAAGAACCTAATATATCTCATCTAAGAATTTTTGGATGTGTTGCATATGAGCCTACGTCACCGCCACATCACACAAAAATGAGATTGCAAAGAAGATTAGGAATATATGTTGGGTTTGAATCACCTTCCATTATTCGATATCTTAAACCATCAACAGGAGATATGTTCACTGCTCGATTTGCAGATTGTCGATTTGATGAGACATTTTTTCTCAAAATTAGGGGGAGAAGATGATAATATTAAAGAAAAATTTACTGGAAAAATTCATCAGTCTCATCTTGATCCATGTGCTTCTATTTATGAAGAAGAAGTACAAAAGATTATTCACATGCAAAAATTGCAAATCAAATGCTAGATGCATTTACAAATTTAAAAGGAATCAAGACTCACCTATACTACAAGTAGAGTAGTTGAGAAGAAATAAGTTGAAATTTACTCCCCGAGTAAGCAATCTTAAATTTGTTCGTATAATAGTAAATCAGAAATTTTCTATAGCAAAAGGCACATGTCATGGTAAACTTGAAGTTTACTTATTAGATATATACTGAAGAAATAAAAGATTCTTCAAAGTTTCTTTGTTTCTCATGATAAGTTGATTAGATCAACTAATATTCAGATTGAATTCCTTAAATTCTAAAAGTAGGAAAGGTGAATATTGGGCCCGTTTATCATCAAGGAATATTATAAATGGATGCATCAATAAGATAATCACATGTATGTTTATTGTCAACTTGAATTTTGACAAATGCAAAATTATTTGTGCAAGATAATTGAGTTAAGAGCACAACTTTCAGAATATGTAATCAAGACAATTCATCTTGATAATTTGATAAATATCCACGTCGATTGACACTAAATGCCTCAAATAAATGATCAATCATTGTTTATGAGAACAAAGCTTTATGGTCTGAAATGTGATAAATGACAGACAAAAATATGCATCAGTCTAATAGATTATGATAAAATTTCCCTTAATTGATTTATGGTCATGGACCATATAATTTTCATCTAATAATTTTGATATGCGGTATATAACTAATAAATATACCATGTTGTATAAAAGATGGATTCTCCAATAAAGATTGGAATATATATTAGTTTGTCTAACATAAGAGGAGATAATAATAAACTAACAGTTGAAATACTCTTATTGAATGTCCCTGAAGAGCAGAGTTTATGACATGCATCAAACATGCAATGGATCTCAAATTAGATAATTCTTGAAAAGGAGCAAATGATCCAAAATGGCTATAATAAAGAGGCAATGTGTTCATGAAGAGCTTATGACATAACACTTCGTGAAACCTCATGAGAGAGGTAGTTACCTAAAAATAATGAAGTGATGAGATCTCAACAAGTTATATATGTCGCATTGCAAATCGACAAAAAGAATATTTTATCATTGATATCTTTGATACAATATAGCGCAATATTATAAAAGATTATGAGGATCTAAGTTCTGCGGTATATTAAAGCATGCTCTAATTGTCAAGTAAAATGATGCATCTTGGTAAGCGAAAGCTTATTTGACTTGCAATCTAGACACTAAAAAACGTCATACATTTAATATTGAATATTGTCACTAGACAAAATTGATAGGAAAGATTGAAAGTATTGATGGATTTAAAATGCATGAAGCATATACAAGTTCTTGAAAAACTAGTTTATAATCCTCATATTGATTAAAAACTAATCAAGTATCTTTCATATTATTATGCAAGTTGATAACTTAAATTGAAAATCTTGAAGAGTTTTCAAAAAGCAATATATTGTTTGATTAAAGAAGTTGAAGTAAGGAACTTGCAAAGTTCTTTGATCCTAAAGGGAGGATTCATAAAAAGAGATAGAACAAAGCACATTTTCACCAAAAATTTTCTATACACATGAGTTCCAAAAGAATGGTGATATAAATGTGCAACAGATTCGTTCAAGTGACAATGTGGCTGATTTGTTCACGAAGTCTCTACCAACTACAACTTTCAAGAAGATAGTACATAAGATTGGAATGCAAATATTCAAGTCTTTGGATTGATGTTCTGACCAGGGGGAGTTAATACGCGATGTACTCTTTCTTTTTCTCACAAAGTTTTGTCCTATTGGGTTTTCCTTGTAAGGTTTTTAATGAGGTATCCATAATACGTATCATTAGATATGTGTACTCTTTTTTCTTCACTAGAATTTTTTCTCAGAGGGTTTTATCTAGTAAGGTTTTAACGAGGCACATAATCAAGCAAATAGACATTCAAGGGGAAGTGTTATAAATATATTTTATTTATGGTGAATGTCTCTTATGTGGATTCCTTTAAGAGTTAGGAATTCTACTTCAAGAACAATTCTGTTTCTTACTTGGAGACCAAGTCAGTTTTTTCCCAATAAGTATAAGGGTTTCCTTCATTGTAATATAGATTTGATACATCTAAATATTATTCAAGATCAGTAAGAAATCTTCTCTCTTCTCCCTTACTTTCTTCTTTGTATTGTTTTATACAGTTTTATAATAATTTTTAATTAATTAATTATTATTGACTTATGATGTTATTTTTATGAGAAATTTTCATAAATAGCTTACTGTTGAAATTTAATAGGCCAAAATAGCTACAATTTAGCTAATTACATTTCATAACTATAACTATGACTCACTATTTGTATATTTTGGCTAAATGGAATCATTTTATACAAATTTCATATGGAAACAATTAATGAAAGGCTATAAATTCGATTTTTTTAAATGGAAAACAATCTCTTATTTTATGGTTGTTGTATTTTATTAGAACTCCTTGTCTAAAGTGACTTTATCTAAACCCTTAATTTGTGTTCAAAACCCTTAATATAATTATTCTTAATTTGTATTTATTGTAATTTATGATTTATCAAAAATTACCTAAAAGAATTAATTTTAGTTCTTGCAAAAGTATATAAAAACGTATAAGAAATTTATTTTATTTTATTTTTGTCATTGCATATCAACTTGGTTGAATTGTATATTGTCAAAATTAATGTTGTGAATTCATATATTTAATTTTGTTTTGTATATATTGATTTGAATGTTGAGTTCATGTGCAGTCTAATTATAGGTTGTATAATTGTGTTTGTATTTGTAAATAATTGTATCTTTAACAATAATTAATTTATGTATTTAGCATCTATTATATTAAATTCGCATATCACTGTATAGTGGGGGTATTCTTCGAGGATAAATTCAGCTCTCTACATATAAACCTGTCAATAAAATAACTTAACAAACTTGTATAACTAAAAATATACAAAATTTGAGAAATTATTAATACATACAAAACTAATTATATGTACAAAGGTTATAGATAATTTTGTATTCACTTATACAAAGTATATAAAAAGTATAAATTAGAGGACACAATTACTCAAATTATACAAAAATAATTAAATGTATACAATTACTGAAATTATAAATATATATAAGACACCATAAATTGTATATATTTTTTTATTTATGAATAATTGTATATGTATTGGTCTAATTATAGGTTGTATAATTATGTTTGTATTTATATTTATGAATATTTGTATTGTTTTCAATAATTAATTTCTGTATATAGCATCCATTATATTAACATTTGTAAATCACTACATTCACTACATATGAGGGGCATTTTTTGAGGATAAATTCAATTCCATATATATACAAAGTTGTCAGTAAAATCGAAACACCCCGTGAATATTATCGAAGCCCCTAAAACGTATCATGCGTGCAACACGTCTTACAAAGCTCTGATGGAAAATTCGAGACTGGATTTGCAATCAGCGCAGAAAATCAAGTCAGAAAATAGTCTCGACCCGTTTTTGAGCAACCAGGTCGAAAAATAATTTTCCAAAGTGGCCCAAAACAGTGAGGCTTTCACCCTCAGGGTGCGACGCGGAATCATACTTGGGGTTTTTTTTTCAATTTTTGATGGAAACTGGTTTTGCGAAAAATCACGAAAATGAACTGGTGCGCGACGCGCACCACTGTATCAAATTCTGATTTTTTTTCCTTTTAACTTCGAGAAGGGCATTTTTGTCCTTCTCAATATATTCTTAAGTCCCAAAACGAGTATTTAAGCCTAGATATGTACGAAAGATTTTAAAACCCCATTTATTCCTAAGTCTAAACTACGTTCTGAGAGAAGGAGGAGAAGAAGAGAGGAGGGTTTCAAGTCCAGGGCCAAATTCGTGAAGAATGAGGATTCTTCAAATTTCAGGTATGTAAGGATAAACTAAAAGCATGCGATTGTTCTTACATGTGTCCCATATATGGTCTTAGAAGTGAGTTGAAGGTTTTTGAGTCTACATGCATAATTCTTGATTATTCTCTTGAGAAAGTATATTTATGATGTGTATTTTTATATGTTGATGATCATCATAAACTTGTTTCCTTGAATTGAATATTTTCATGAGATATTGCATAAACCTTATTTGTTAATTCATAAATATTGCATGAATGAGGATAGGGATTGAGTTTAGAGCCTTGATTGAGAATGTTGATAGAGATTGTGATTGTGAGTGTGAGAATGATGATAGATTGATAGAATTTGATAGTTCCTTGAGTCTCCATAAAGAAACTCTAACAATTTGTCTATTCTATTGTCTTTAATGATTGTTCTAAGCCCTGAGCTACTGATTGAGATGTTGTATGATGAGATGGTGAGAGTCCTTATGTGGCTAATTTTAGAGGAGATAATTAATGATGATTGGATGATGTTGATGTTTATGAGTATGTTAAGTCTTGGGAGGAGTATTGAGCACCAAAAACGAGTAAGAGTGAGTCTCATTCGCACTCATTAACTACGTGCCCAGCATAGCAGAGGATTGGACCATGAGAATGGATGTTTTCTTAGTCCCAAAAGAGGACTTATTATTATTATAAACCCCTGATATACTCCCTCCTACACCGAAAAGGTACTGGGCGGATGTCGCAATGACATCGCTTCGTTATACCATCATCGGCTCATAGGTGATGGGTGTGCGTCCGAGAAACTCCTAGAAAGTTCACAAACTGAGTAATATGAGTCAAGATAAGATGTGATGAGATGAGTTGAGTTGATTTCTCTTAAGATAAGTCCCTATGAGATGAGTCTGTTTTGATTACTGAGTTGAGTGGTTTGTGGGTCACTTGTCTACTATTTATTCTTGCTTTAAATAGACATTTGACATTGTGATGGTTACTATCCTTGATGTTGATTATTGTTTTCATATGATTCTACCTGTATCGATTTCACTCAGCTATTTTACGTACCAGTACATTCCACGTACTGATATCCCCCTCTGGGACTACATCATCTCCTGATGTAGATATGTGATTTGGAGATCGTCAACAGGCGCACCATTAAGGATTGGAGACGTTCAGCTGATTGGGTGAGCCTCCCTTACTTCGGAGGATCCCTTATATTTATTTTCATCTTGCCTAGAGTTAAACTGATTAGCTTTATTTTGATTGAGGCAGTCATGGGTATGTCATTGACACCATTTGATAATGATAGAGGCTTCATAGACTAGAGTCGAATGTTGATGTAAGATTATGAGCTAGTTCTTCCTGCTAGTCTTTTTTTATAATATTTATTGAGAACTGTTGATGATGTGTCCATTTATCCCTTTATGTCTTCCGCTGATAGTAGAATGCTTAAATGAATGAATGTGATGAGGCCAAGTGGTTCGCTTTGGGACTAGCAATAGTCTCTGAGTGCCGGTTACGTTTAGGGTACCCTCCTGGGGCGTGACAAACTTGGTATCAGAGCATATTCGAGTGTCCTAGGGAGTTTATGAAGCCGTGTCTAATAGAGTCTTGTTTATGGGTGTGTTGTCGACCACACTTCATAAGTAGAAGGCTATAAGACATCAGGAATTGTCTCACTTCCTTCTTATTCCAAATTCGTGTGATAGAGTTAAACTCTACGAAAGCTCTCTTTTCATTCTTGCATTGCTCTAAACCTTTTGACTATGTCGCATCCACGAGATGATAGAGACAATAATGTTAAGACTCTTACAGATGAGATTCGATAAGTCATCAAAGTGGTAGAGAGACTGCACCAGGCTTGAGAGAAGCCGACTAGTGTGCTATGATGATTGACTAGAAAGAGTGCACTATTGCTTATATGAGTCGTGCATTTGAGTTAGCTCTAGATGTTCCCAGACCCTTCTTTTTCAAAACTTGCTACTGATGTTACCCATGAGAAAGAAACTTATGTCTCCAAAGAGATTAATGTTACCACCTAAGAGCGAGATGTGAGGTTTTATAGATCCTGAGTAGAATTAAATCATTGTAGAGCTAGAAGAATGATGATGGCAAGAAAGGGACGAGATAGCAAGAGTGATGGTTGATTGAGGCTTATAGTTAGAGTTATGTACCTATTAGGTAAGTAATGAGACAATGAGTCGATTGTTATAGGATTGATGAAGAAGTGGTGAGTATCCTATGATTGCCATGATGAGATGAGGTAGAGAGAGAGAGAGAGAGAGAGAGAGAGAGAGAGAGAGAGGAGAGAGAGAAAGAGAGAGAGAGAGAGAGTTATTGTCAGAATATGATAGAGCATGTTCAAATAGAAGGAAGTACATGTTGATGTGTTGTAGATTCATACTATTGAGGGTGAAGTGTGGATCTTGAATGGAGAGGAAGAGTGTCTTTAGTGTAATAGGTCTAAATTAGGCTTATGATTGTCTGTGAGAGTTCATAAGATTCATAGAGGTATAAGTTTAGCTAGAATAAAAGGTATAGTGAAGGGGTGAGTGGTACATGAGTTGTGAATAGGGGATATGATGATTGATTTCTCGCTATGAGCTTTTAGTAAGATCATGTTTCCTACATAATTATCTAGTATTTGCAAGTTAGCAGTATAGAGGTAGGTAATAGATGCACATGTTAGTACCAGACCCTAAGCTTGAATTTTGAAGAGCAGTACGAAAGAGGAGATGGTACCATAAGAGTGATAGTCTTAGCTGGAGATTTTCTCTAACTTGTCATAGTATATTAAGATGCTAATTTGTAAGGGAAGTTATACTATGGGCAGGGTACAAGTGCCCCTTAGGTGAGAGTAGTGAAACCAGGATAGCTCAATAGATAAAAAAAAGACTTGAGATGGGTATTCTTGATTGTGCCAAAGGTGTGTGAAACTCTAAGCTATGACTGCTATAAGAATCTAGATAGTATATTTAAGTTTTCAATAAAGAGTAGGCTAATTTAAGCATTCCTTGTCAACCCGAGCAACTAAGTTGATTGGGACGTATGGATGGACAATGATGAGTTTTTCCCTTATAGTCTAAGTCTTATACAGATGGGTTCACGAGAGAATAGAAGGTGAGTGCTAGCAGGCGAAAAAAGAGGTTAGATTGTAATAATTGTGGAAAGTGATTATGTACGCTATTAAGAGTAGCAAATAGAGAGAGATAGAGATAGAGATAGAGATAGAGATAGAAAGAGAGAGAGAGAGAGAGTTTCATAAAGACATGAGAAATCAAAGAGTGATATTGTTGAAAGGAGTCTAAGTGGCTAGTTATATGTACGTGACTATAGAATAACAGAAGGGTTTAAGATGCATGGTCTAGTGGGTAGTGATTCCTTGACCATGTGGAGTTATATTCTTATAGCCTGGTAGAGGAAATTGATTTACAAAATTTAGAGAGAGGATCTTGAGAACTAAGGAGGAGATGATGATGTGAGAAATCGAAGTAGATCTTGAGTTTTTAGATTGTGATAGGCCAATCAAGATGAGATATCAATTTTTTTCCATCTCATATAGTCCTTATACTTCAGTTGAGGTAATATTCCATTCCTTTCGGGTGTATGATTGTCGTACTTATGGCCTAGTCCCATGCATATCATGTTGTTTCCTGATCATGCCAAGTTTTGAGGATGAGAAGCGATGAATTCATTTACTTATCTTGATCTTTCCCCCATGAATCCAAGATTTTTCACTCCTATGTTGAAGGAGATGCGACCTGAGTTTTTCACTACGTATAGTTTTGTGAACTCAGAATGAGTCTTGATAGATGAGAAAGATTGTAATCGTGCTAATGATCTTTTGTTCCAAGCTCTTTGAGTAATCCAGCTTTCCAGCCTTGATAGAAGTGTTGATCATAGTAGAGGGGTGAAGGTTGGTGAGAGAGCGTGAGAGTTCTTGATTTTGATGTCATATTACGCATGCACTGACCTTTGACTTGTTATGACATTATTGATGGTAGGATGTACTGTATCAAGTTTCAGAGGTATGATCTTGCTCTTTGGCATAGAGAGATAGTAGTTTGAGGTTTTCCGAAAAGGGGGAAATAATGAGTTCCTCTAGGTTCAAATTGTGATGTTGAGAATAGTAGATTGAGGATGAGCATAGATGAGGAGGAGTGAGTGTATCCATATTATGGTATTGGTATTAAACTTATATCATGAAGGAATAGAGATAGGAGGGAGGAGAGAGAGGTAAAACCTTATGATGAACAGTAGATAGGTAAGAGTATGTTGGTGTGACTTTGAGTGAGAACTCATTAGATGGTGGAGGTAGAAGTGCTAAGTAGGCTTGAAAATTCTAAGATATAGTTGAAGTGGTTGGAGTGATAGGCTTGAATTCGGGGTCATTGTTATGTGAAAATTGGTGATAGACTAGTGAAGACTTCTTGATAAGGGTTTGAAGAAAAGTAGTGAGGTAGTGAAGAGGACTAGTGATCTTTTAATAAAAGCCCCTGTGAAAGTTTAGAGTTGAGTATTGAGAATTTACTTTGTATGAGTATGATCATATTGGGAGTAACGCTTCGAGGCTTAGAAGTAGGCTTGAATGGAGGAGGAGAAGGTGGTTAGATGGGAATTTGAGTAAAAGTTATAGGCTTAAGTGGAGGGAGTAGAATGCCATGAAACGGGACATAATTGAGACGAGGTGCTAAGCTTGAGAGTTGAACATAGAGTTTTATGTATAGGTGGTCCTATTCTCCATTAGAGTTGATGGCTTCCTTCTTGTGTTTGAAGGGATGATTTTCAAAGTTTTTTAAGCGAATCGAATTGATTGGATTCGTCGTTCCATTCGTTCTTGATGGTGATAATTCTAAAAGAGTATCTCTATTGTTGATCCGAACCGATTGCCTACTCTGTGGTTTGTGACTGCCCAGATTGATAAATTGAGTACTAACAAGTCTTGATCATTATTTGTGCCGGACGATAGGAATGTTGGAGGAAATTTCCTTACCTTTAACTAAATTGATTGTCTTTTCTTGAGTCGCTTGCCTATCCTTGATTCCATGTAGAGTTGATTGTCGATTGAGATAGAATCGAGAGACCAATTAGTAGATGTGAATGTTGAGATGACTCTTAAGCCTATTTGTGCCACATGACGATGATGTCGAATATAAATGTCATATCCTTAATGCTATTAAAGTTCCTTCCTTGAGTTGAGGTACTAATTTAATTCCACTCCCGAGTCTAAGATAGAGATGTAGAAAGTGACAGATAGACGAGAGTTCCCGAGTGAGGAGTAAGATGAGTTTTGGAGTCTACTCATGCTTATTTCTACCATTACTCATCTTTCGAGGATGAATGATCCCAAGGGGGAGATGATGTGACATCTCGTTAAAACTATTGAAACCCCTCTAAAACTTATTGTGTGCATAATGCGTCTTCCAAAGCTCCGATGGAAAATTCGAGATCAGATTTGCGATTAGCACGGAAAATTGAGTCAGAAAATGGTCCTAACTTGATTTTTAAGCAACCAGATCGAAAAATGATTTTTCAAAGTGGCCCAAAGCAGTGAGGTTTTCGTGCCCAGGGTGCAACGCGCTTGGTACACAGAACCACACATGGGTTTTTCTTTCAATTTTCGATGGAAACTGATTTTGCAAAAAATCACCAAAATGAACTGGTGCGCAATGCGCACCAGTGTACCAAATTTCTGATTTTTTTTCTTTTAACTTCGGGAAAGACATTTTTGTCCTTCACAGTATATTCTTAAGTTCCAAAATGAGTATTTAAGCCTAGATACGTACAAAAAGGTTTTAAAACCCCTTTTATTCCTAAGTCTAAACTACGTTTTGAGAGAAGGAGAATAGGAGAGAGGAGGGTTTCGAGTCCAGGGTCAAATTCGTGAAGAAAGTTGAGGATTCTTCAAATTCCAGGTATGTAAGGCTAAACTAAAAGAATGAGATTGTTCTCCCATGTGTCCCATAGATGGTCTTAGAAGTGAGTTGAAGGTTCTTGAGTCTACATGCATAATTCTTGATTTATTTTCTTGAGAAAATATATTTATAATGTGTATTCTTATATGTTGATGATCATCACAAACTTGTTTCCTTGAATTGAATATTGTCATGAGATATTGCATAAACTCTATTTATTAATTCATAAAGATTGCATGAATGAGGATAGAAATTGAGTCTAGAGCCTTGATTGAGAATGTTGATAGAGATTGTGAGTGTGAGTGTGAGAATGATGATAGATTGATAGAACTTGATAGTCCCTTGAGTCTCCATAAATAAACTCTAGTGATTTGTCTATTCTACTGTCTCTAATGCTTGTTCTAAGCCCTGAGCTACTGATTGAGATGTTGTCTGATGAGATGGTGGGAGTCATTATAAGGCTGATTTGAGAGGAGATAATTGATGATGATTGGATGATGTTGATGTTTATGAGCATGTTAAGTCTTGGAAGGAGTATTGAGCACCAAAAATGAGTAAAAGTGAGTCTCACTCGTACTCATTAACTACGTGGCCAGCGTAGTAGAGGATTGGACTGTGAGAACGGATGTTTCCTTAGTCCCAAAAGAGGACTTACTATTATTGTAAATCCCTGATGTACGCCCTCCTACCTCGGCAGGGTACTGGGTGGATGCCGCAATGACATCACTTTGTTGTATCATCACCGGCTCATAAGTGATGGGTGTAGGTCGGAGAAACTCCTAAAAAGTTCCCAAACTGAGTAATATGAGTCGAGATGAGATGTGATGAGATGAGTCGAGTTGATTTCCCTTGAGATGAGTTTGTTTTGATTAGTAAGTTGATTGGTTGGTGGATCACGTGTCTACTCTTTATTCTTGCTTTAGATAGACATTTGACATGGTGATGTTACTATCCTTGATGTTGATTGTTGTTTCCATATGATTCTACCTGTTTCGGTTTCACTCAGATATTTTACATACCAGTACATTCCACATACTGACGTCCCCCTCTGGGACTACATCGCCTCATGATGTAGATACATGATTTAGAGATCATCAACAGGCGTACCGTTGAGGATTGGAGATGTTCAGCTAATTGGATGGGCCTCCCTTACTTCGGAGGATCCCTTACATTTATTTTCATCTTGACTTAGAGTTAAACTGATTAGCTTTATTTTGATTGAGGTAGCCAGGGGTCTATCATTGGCACCACTTGATAGTGATAGAGGCTTCATAGACTAGAGTCGAATGTTGATGTAAGATTGTGAGCTAGTTCTTCCTACTAGTCTCTTTTTATACTATTTATTTGAGAACTGATGATGATGTGCCCATTTATCCCTTTACGTCTTCCGCTGATAGTAGAATGCTTAAATGAATAAATGTGATGAGGCCAAGTGGTTCGCTTGGGGACTAGCATTAGTCTCTGAGTGCCGATTACGTCTAGGATACCCTCCCGGGGTGTGACAAAAACAATTTAACAAGATTATATAACCTAGGATATACAAAATTTGAGAAATCATTAATATGTACAAAATCAATTATATAAACAATGATTACAGATAAATTTGTATTCATTTATACAAAGTATAAAAAAATATAAATTATAGTATGCAATTACTCAAATTATTCATAAATGCTTAAATATATACAACTAAAGAAATTATACAAAAATTAAACATAACTTGTCTTATTTTTTAGTATAAACAAAGTCTCATGTACATCTATACCGATACAAACTAATGGATATACAAGCAAATCTACTGATATGATATATAACTTCAAAAAAGTAGAGAATTTACAATAAAAATTGAATTATACAAAGTACGTCATCCTCCTCTTTTTTTTTTTAATTTGCTTCTTTTGAATTCGATTTTGCGTGATTTGTCGCAATCTAATGGGGCTAGTGCAGAACTTCGATCAAATTTCTTCACTTAACTAATTTTTCATAATGGCTTGAGATTTCACAACGAAACATGTACTTTCTCCGAAATCTTGAGTTAAGCCCAAGGAAAAAGATGGAGGAAGATAAGTTTTTGTTGCATCTGAATATATACCTTTAGTAACTCTCTTTGATGAAGATGGTTTATCCATGGTTGTGATTACACTGAAACAATCAAAGGTTATGACTGAAAATATGAAATAACGGGAATAAATTGAAAATTGAAAAAAATGCAAATACTTTAAGAAACTTATGAAAGATACAAAAAAATAAATAAATAATAGAACTTATCTTGATTTGGGTATAAAGGATTATGAGAGAAAATTAGAAAATTTTAAAATTTGAATGTTGATTTTGTTGAGAGATTTAAGGGAATCTAAAAGATTTTTAGGGATTAGATTATAAGTAAGATGAGAGAGAATAGTTTTGATTTATATAAAAGAGGAAATAAAATATTTGTAGGCTTGTATACCAATTAAAAACGTGGGGCCTAATTAAATAGGGGTGTGCATCGGTCAGTTCGGTTCGATTTTGTACATTATTGGTTCGGTTTATCGATTTTTTATTTTTAAATATGCTAAACAAATACGAAACCAATAAAATAATTTTTATCGATTTTTGATTTATCGGTTTTAAGTCCTTAACGGTTCGATTTTCGATTTACCCGATAAGAATGATAATGAGAATTTGTATTAATAAAAAGCAGATAGAGTACGAAAATTATATTTACAAACTTGCAAAAGCTATAATTAGTTAATTACAAACTGAAATAATAAAGTGAATAACTAATCACTTAAGTGCTATAAAGGTTAAAAAATGTAAAGTATTGCAATAGTGTCCTATTACTATTAAATTACTAATATTTAATATTTACGAAGAGGTAAAATAGTAATTTATTATAATCTTATTGGGTTGTCAGTTTATCGAATAACCTAATAGGAAAAACCGATATCGAACCGATAACCCAATAATTTTTTTTTCAAAACCATTAAAAATCCGATGACCTAATAACCCAATAATAATAAATCAATAATATTTTTATCTGTTCGGTGTATTGGTCGGTTCGATTTTTGCACTGCAATTAATAGCTATTTAATTTTAAAATATAATTATTATTTATAATTAAATTAAACAATAATTATATATCATAATTAACTAGTGAATGTTAGTTTAGTTTTGTAATTTTTCCTTTCACATTAAGTGTGAGATAACAATTTCAAAATAATTAATTTTAAGATAAATTATTGTCATAAGATGAGGATTTCAAGTACGAGCTATAAAAAGTTCTCTCTAGTTTTTTTTCATAAATAAGGCAAGTTTTTTTTTTTTTTTCACATTAGCTATCTCATTTTACCTCAACTTTTAAGTTTTTAACATTTTGATATGAGGGAATTATTCAAGCTTGAAAAGTTAATGCTAAAATAAATTTCTATATACAAAATTAAATCTGAAAGCTAAGGTAAATGCAAATGAAAAATGTAAATAAGGCATAACAATAAATCTGTATGTATGGAAATTTAATTAAATTAACGATTAATTTAAATCTTTTGTATCATCGATCTAATTAATAAAATATATTCTCAATTACTATGCACAATCATCATCTTGAGATATAGCCAAATAAATATTGAATATCGAAAAAAAATTAAAAAAAGTTTGAAATGCTAAGATATTATATAGGGAAGATCATTTCCAATAAATCTCCCAAAGTGATCATGCCACCATTTAATTGAACTTGTGACATAATTAATATAATGAAAATTGATAGCCAACCCAAACATGTCATCATATCTTGCATCAGAAGAAAAATAATTTTGCAAATTGAATATATCTTTATCGTAATTTTCTTCATTGACTTTTCATGAATAAATCCTAATTAATTTGATACCGATGAATTTTTTATTATAGAGATGATTTGGATCATTAGTCAAAATGGCTATCGAGGATCCTATAGAGAAAAATCAGAATTTGAAGTTTATTCATTCGAAATTTTGGTTTTCTTAAGTTACTAAGTTCTTGCAATACCTTGAAAATTTCTAAGCTAAGATTCGAACTTCACTCTTATATGTATGGTATCATACCGAGTGATTCTAACTTTGAATATAGGTATTAAAGCCTATTCTATAGTGGAATGATAGATTTGAGATGAATTAAGGTCACAAAAATCTTAACACACAAAGTTGAGATGAAACCTTCCTTACCGATTGAGTTTCGATATGAAATTCTATGAAATTGGTGATACAATAACTCCAAAGTTGTGAATGTATTTTTAGGTCCTTTTCTAAGTATTTGATAAGTGCTGGATGTAATTTGAGGTCATAAGGGACATCCAAGGCCAAGTCAAGTTCAAAATTTTTCAATCGGCTACGTTTCGGTATGAATTCAGAGGAGGGTCAACTTCAAATAGCTATGTCTCTTAGCACATAATGATTTATGTAACTCATAATATATCAAATTAAAGATCTTTGAATTAGCTTTCCAACACATTCGATTTCGCCTTAATCAGAGTTTGGAGTAAAAAGTTATGACAATTTTACTGAAGTCTGACGAATTTATAAAATTGGACAACAGTTAATTTGACCGCCGATATTTTGGCGATCCGTCGATTTTGACCACCGAAACTTTTTGAAAACCTTCAAAAATTGTCAAACATCTTTAAATATTTATTCTTGATAGTTTCCTTAGTTGGATTATAGTAAAAATTCTCCATTAAAGAATTATTGTGAGTGCCACATACGACCTGTTCCGGATCATGACAAACACAGTAAAAGACGATCCATTTCTTCAACTTTAGTGTAAGGGTTAATAACTCGATTTAGTTTAAATATATTTGGTTTCGACGGTGGATACTTCATAAGGGTTTAAGTGGGTTATACTTGGGACTTAGTTAATATATTTTGTATAACTAATTCTTAATTTTATTTTAGACTTTGATAAATTGAAGCTCATACGGAATTTCTATCGCGTACGGCGTAAAGAAATTTACTCAAGTGACTTTAAGTCAAATATTACTTCTAACTTTTAATAGAAAACATGAATCAATAACTTACAAAACATGATAAACTACGCATTAGAACAAAGCTCAATTACATTGGAAGTGTACAGATTATTCTTTCATATCGTCGATTTGAAAATTGAAATGTTTCATCAATGTTTTATATATATTTCATTTACTTATTGATACTTTATTTTGCTCTCGCAAGAATAAATCATTATTTGATTTTATGTAGCAAGAAAGAGTGGCAAACTTTTATCATATAGTAATTTTTGGTTACATAGCAAAGACACTCTCGATCAAAAAGTTCTTCTTAAAATTCAAGCGAAAAAACTTTTTTAGTTAATAAGACAATATAATTATCTTATCATGGAGAGAAATATAATTTTGAATTTTGCAACATAAATCTGAATTTTTAAAGCAACTCATGAATTTAATTCCTAAAGTCATCGTTTGATTTTTTTTTTTTTTGGGGTGTATGGGGTGGGAGGGGGGGGGGGGACTTACATAGATATATTTTTCCCAAAGTGATTTAAGGATGGCAATGGGGCGAGGCAGTTTTAGAGCTAGCTATGTGGAGCGGGGTAGGTTTAAAGTTATGTGGGGCAGGGCGGATTGCGGGTTTTAAAAACCAAATAGTAATTCAAAGAAAATTAAATTTTTGTAATTAGTAAAACCAAAGATATAAACTTTTTATATTAAACATTGACTTTAATTTTATTTGTTTTTCTAAAATTTAAACTAGACATGTCCGATAAGTTATTAGTTGTTGAAATGTTAATTAAAGGTTTTTAATTAACGATTAAGAAGCAAATATTTGAAATGTCAACTAAAAATAGTTAATTAGTTATTGAGATATTAATTAGCAAAAAATTTTTAAAAATTATGTATTTTTATTTTTTTATATTAAACTCAATTAAAAAATAAAAAGTCTTTAAAAATTTAAGTAGGATAAATTTATGGGGAGGGAGCCATTGAAAAAAATATATATATATATCATATCGAATGAGATAATTTAAAAAATTTGAGGGTTAATCTCAACCCACCCGGCCCATTTTCATCCTCTAAGTAATGACGAACAAAAGCGGACATCGTTATCGTCACGCACTAGAAGGAAAAAAAAAATAAAATTCTAGTGCGTCATTTTCCAACAAAGACTATAAAGTGACATTTATTGTAATTGTTGTACGTGTAAAATATTGTACTAATAGAATAATACTTTGATGATATAGTTTTTAATATTTAAAATTAAAATAATATCTAAGGGTTGATTTCCAATTTTTAAATACATGTTCTGATCTTCATTGAATAATATTCGATAATTATTATCATAGATATTTTAATTGAATTAGCGAGAAAAAATAACGATGGAGTTCTCACACAAAAAGATTTTAAAAAATTTCTCACTATTTTCATAAAAATTTATTTTTCATCATGCATTTTATTAATAAATTGAGTCAATAAAAAAATTTTATTAATTCATGCCAAAAATAAATAAAAAAATAATTTTCAATTACTCTCGAAAAGTCATGACACCAATTCATTGTTGTTGTGACATTAGTATAATGAAGATTGATAGCCAACTCAAACATGTCAACATAGAATGTTTCAACAAATAACATCTTTTATCTGTTTATTTTTAATTATCAAATTTTAATTTGACATACTTATTAATAAAATAGTTATTAATTTAATAAATTTATAATTTTATCCCTATTAATTGATAGAGTCTCAAATATATTTATTTTTCAAAAACATCAACTAAATGATGATAAATTGAGGGTATAATAGGAAAAAAATTATCCTATCATGATTTATCAAAAATTACAAGTAAAAATAAAAATAAAATTTAAAAATTTTGATAATTAAAAGTGAACAGAAGGAGTATCTTGTATAAAAAAAATGATCCTTCAAATTTATTATCTCTTTATCTTATTTTCTTGATTGACTTTTGATACAGATAATCTAAATATATTAATGGATTGATTTTTTTTTCTTCATCTTGAACATATCGTTACTTTTCTTAGTAGATTAACTTTGGGGCATCTCAAAATGTTTTGATATTTTTTTTATTACTAAGAAGACTTTTTAAGTTGCAAGAATTTATATTCGTTTAAGCTATTTATTTATTTCTTACTATTAATTTGATTTTTTCTCTTTTTAATTATTAAAATAAAATTTAAACTTCGTTGTATACTAATTACTAGGAACCAAAAAGTTTACAATTGACAAAATTTCATAACTAAATAATAAAAATTTTACGTTCATCTTATTTAACTTCAAATTAGCAACAAATTATATGAAAACTCTATTAGCTAGAAGCATTTTAGCAACGACTTACTTGAGAATTATCGATTTGACTTAATATTTTAATATTATTCTATTTCGAATGTAAAAATATAATATGTTTAGTCAATTTTTGAAGCAAGTATAATGCCCTCTTATTTTAAAATTTTTTAAAAATAATTAAAAAAAATAAAAAACCATTATACATTTATAAGACGTTACGTTATTCACTAAACAATACTACTAGTCCACGTGTCAAGCATACAATGACCAACACCCTCTTCCTTTCTCCTATAAATAGCCTAATCTTTCTTGTTAATTTCATCAAAACATCAATTACTTGCTTTATTAATCTCTGAAATACTCTCATTGTTATTAAGAATGTCCAGCAGCTGTGGTTGTGGTTCTGGTTGTGATTGCGGCAGTTGTGGTTGTAGAGGGTACTCCAACTGAACTACTAAGATTTGATTTTTTTTTTAACTTCAACTTTTAAATATTCTTTTTTGAGTTTCAATCAAATTAATTTACGAAATAATTTTGATGGTACATATAAACATGCACCAAATATCTATTTATATAAGTGTGTGTCTGTGTATATATATATATATAAAATTCAAGTTGAGAAAAATAAATATGACTTGTGATAATTAGGGACTAAGCTAGCAAGCCGGGGGGGGGGGGGGGGGGGGTT